>JANTPZ010003800.1:0-20149 GCA_025593235.1 Vachellia pachyceras
AGACTTCGGCAGCGAAATGTGCACATGTGACTTCCAAATTGGGAGATAACATCCACAAGACATCCATAACCTCCAATTGCCATGATCTGGGACATGTAAAATGCACTTTCAGAAAGAGTTTCAGCTACAAGTCAATAAGCTCCAAATGCATAAAGTAAGATGAAATCAAGACAGTACCCCTGATGGATGCAAGGAGATAGAAGAAGACGATGGAGGAGCGCATTGTATTTGTGAAAGTATCACACCATTCATGTCAAATCGATTAAGTAGGGGATCTGCACCAACTGCCAATATCTGACATGGATATGCAAATATTCAGACTATATTAACAAACTCGCTGCAGAATTTAGTCAGCATGATTTTCAAACGGCTTGGATTGATTTAAAGGTTGCAACTATCTTTCAAGGCTTTAATTTGAGGAACAAGAATATTTCAGGGACCAAAAAATCTCAAGAGATAAAAGCAATATACTACTCACTTGATTATTGTCAAATAACATGTCCTGCACAGAATAACCTGTTGATATTTTTGATATGCATTCTGAAGCAGGCAGGTTCCAGAGCGATATGTTCCGACCATAGCTACAAGCCTGTGATTGATGACAATATTCATTAGTCCCTCAAACTACTCCTACTGTCAATTAACCATAATAACGTGTATTAATATTTAAATTCAGGAGAGAGGGTTTTATATTGTATGTGTGCATTACACTAATTTTCCTAATGCCTACAAAAATTATTTAACATTCATCTTCCTGAGTAGTTACCATATCGTCTTAAGACAGCAAACGCAATTTTCTTGCCAGAATATCACATGCGGAAAATATATAAAAATAGACGTGTGCCCTATAAATAAAGGGAGGAAGGGAGCATGGAGGTAGTTATAAAATAATAGATGCGTTCTTACCAACCAGCTCTCACTTGCATCTAAAGCAACACAACCAATCCATGGAACAAATCCTTTTGACTTCAAATCTTTCGCAGGATCAATCACTTTGATACACTTTCCACTTTTGCAATCTAGTGAACACGGTACATGACAAGCACCAAAAATAAAAGGAATACAACAAGGAAAATACATAAATCTAATCAGTAAACATTGATTCATCATGTTAGTTTACTGTTACAATTAATAACACAGAAATAAATCGTACCCCAAATTCGTGCAGTCCCATCCTCTGAACCTGTTATAATCTGAAGATTGTTCAGAAGAAACCCATAGTTAGACATATTTAGGAACGCATCTTTTGGTGAAGTATGTTAGATTTCCCATGTACAATGGATAACATTAGAAAAAAAGTGGAGTTATTAAAAGGGATATTCATTTGATTAGCTTGAGTTTACAATACACCTGTCATATATTTTCTACCAGAAGTACTAAGACTTCAGATTCTACAACGAAATGATGATGTGTCCTAACCAATGTACAAACTAGAAACAATACTTCTTCTCAAACCATCTATAAGCGCTTCAACAGAACAGTTTTGTAGTCTACCACCAATACTACTTCCTTTTCTAATTTACTCTTTGATAGCCTTCTATATGGTACTTGCAACTGTTAGTCCATTTCCATCCATTATTAATTTATATATATTCACAGAAAAAGTATGAAACAAAAGTGAGCTCTTGAGAGATCAAGCGAAATAACTCCAAATATTAATTGACATCTAAAGAGTTAATGAAAAGAAAATATTACTGTCAAATAAAAAAAATTAAAATGTCTATACCTGACTGGCTGAGTTTCGAGCAACTAAACAATGCAAGTAGTCCAAATGCCCCTTAAATACAGTTTTCACTTTACCAGTTGCCTACAAACATCAACATATATCACTCTAATGTCAACACCGCTGCTATTGGGGGTGTTTGGCAAAGCTTTTAAACACCCCAAAAGCACATTTAACAGTGTTTTTCTGCAAAACGAGATAATCTCCTTCACACATTTACCTCGTAAATGGTAAAAGCACTTATCCACCGCTTTCCCAAACAGACCCAATTATAAAATCAAAATATCCCAAAAAAGAATAAAACAAATTATAATTAATATACAATAAATATTCACCATTCAACAGATACATACCACATCCCAACAATATGCACAAGAATCACCAGAAGCAGCGAAAACAGACCCTCCCTAAATTTAGGCAATAAAATATATACTAAATCAATTGAAGAACAAACAAAATACCTTGACAAGTCAAAAAAGAGAAAAAAACAAAATACAAACCTTGGTATCAACAGCAATAGCATTATTCTCAGGAATGGGCGAAAGGGCACCCCAAGGACCTCTGAAAAGACATCAACAAAATGAAATTTTATAGGTAGAACAAGGATGGGAAATATATTGCAGTCCAGAATTGAAACTGGGAATATAGAAAAAATTGATCAGTCAGACAACCAGAACTCGAGGAACAGAGATTTGACTGAGTTTAATCCATAAACTATCTCTGCATGTCTAAGTGTGAAAAAATATTTTTTGTTGTCCGGAGAAAAAGATTCAAAAAAGCGCATTGAAATTATATAGGGAAAACAGAATAGTAGAAGGAAATGAGAGAAATTCAGGGAAGCATTGCAAACTCACTTGTGCTGCGGATTCACTAGGTCAAGTAAAGGCTTCATACAACTTCCTGCAAAAATGTGGGATGGCAAGTGCAAGACATTAGGGAAGCTCCATTATAAAAGAAAATTGGACAAAAAGGTTGTTAAAATAGAAGAAAATAAAATTGACTTTTCAGATCAGATGCCCACAGTACGATGGAAGAGAAAGAGGCAAGACTAGCATCAAATTTTGAAGAGAAAATGAACATATCACTGTCTAGCTTCATGAATGTTAAAATAGGAATGCACAAGCAATCACTTTGTGGTAAGTTCACATGCCGAATTCTGCCCCTTCACACAGAGATGCGCAAGTCTAAACTCAGGGCAGGTAATTCTTAACCAGTGCTGAGTGTAGCTTGAATTTATTTCCATAGACATCTGTGTTATTTATTTTGTTTCAAGCTTATCGAAAAAAGAAAAGGAAACAAAAACTGTATAATGACTATAATCAACTGCTCAAGCTAATTCAAAGTTAAACCGCAATAGTAAGATTTATTACCAAGAAAAGATGATGAATCCTTTGATCCTGCAAGTTCCTTCCATCTCCATCCTCGAATCCGACCATCATCCCCACAACTGCATGACAGAGCCACTGTCATGAGGCATGCCAAATGGTAAACAATCTCATGTCGCAGGGTCCATGAAAGCACGTACAAGCATTTCAACATACACGAGTTACTAGTTCGTTAATACACATTCATAGCAATTTGCTTTCTTCGATAATAAGATAATTGAGAGTCAGAGCTGTACAAAAATGTTAATATGTAAGCATTTTTTTTAAATTTTAAAAATCCTCAGGCAATAATCTTTTTTTTTTCCTTTTAGATGATGCGAGGAGATGATTTAGAGTCATACATCTTGACATCATAAGTCACCGCCCAGCATTGCTTAAATCTAAGACGAAGTCATATGTTGAATTACCAACAAAACAGGAAGTGTTCCTCATTGCATAGGATAAGAAGTTTTTTCTTTTCCTACATGAGCAGAATCAACTTAAAATAAGTACATTCACGATTGACATGCTTCTAAAGTTGACATTGCCAGTGTCACCTAATGTATAGTATGGGGATTGGGAAGTGGCAAGTTATCAAGGCGTGCAAGAGAAAGATGGAATGAATCAAAACCTCAATAACAGAGAATCTTCATCATCCCCGTAAAACTTGACATCATAAGCAGGTCCATCGTGCCCTTGAAAGAAGCAAGTTGGTTCAGCAAACAATCTAGGCCAATTGCATCATATGCGAAAGTAAACTTTACTATAAGAATTGAATTGTTAATGTGTTATAATCAACTATAGGGATTTATACTTACTTCTGTGTCTTTATGTTGTTAAAACCAAGCGACTGTAACATTTAAAAAAAAAAGGAATTGGAATGAAATGGATCAAAGACAAGAATCCCAAAAAAAACAAGAGAAATAGATAACAGAGTGAAAGAGAGAAGACTGACGAGGTTGGAGATGCAAGAAGGGATAGAATAGGACGCGATGGATCCGTCGCTAGAGGCAGCAACGAGAGTATCAGGATTAGGGTTTCGGGTGGGAGCCCAAGCGGTTCTAAAGACGGTTCGGGTTTCAATCTCCCTCTCCTTCAATATGGTATCACTGTAAGCATTTTCGTCCCAGCGGGTGGCGTCTCTGCTCATTGCTGCAGCAGCTCAAGCTAAGAGAACTAGCTCCGACATCTTCAGTTCACTGGAGCTGTGGAGCTCCTGCAAAAAGTTTTTTTTTTTTTTGGCGCAATAGTTAATTAGTGAGCGCGCCTCATTCTAAATAGCAAAAATTAATAATTAGTCCCAGTAATTTCTTTGAAGTCTCACATTTGTCCCGGAAGTGTTTAGAAAAAAAAATATATAATGAATCCATACATGGGGGAAAACTGATTCGGAGTTTGATGCTCACATAGTCACATGACCATATGCCTATTTACAAGTGCACGAATGGACAAAGAAGCAATACGTCTCCATGACTATCCAACAAATCCAAACTGCTTTCTTTAGAGTATCTTACTTTGTGTGTAATATATTGTGCTCCTTTAGAACCATTCCCAAATCACGATTGCACATAAATTGAGATAAAATTCAAACTTTGATTTGTGTGAAACTACTCTCCCAATGAAATCACTCTTCCAACGGATTCAATTGTGTGTATTTGGAAACTCCGTTTGAAGAAATGAGTTACGGCTTCCGAGATGATTTTATGGATTTTGAGATAGTTTTACAAATCTCGAGATGGTTTTTACAGATTTCGAGATGGTTTTATCTTGACTTATGTATACCATTGGGGAGAATGAGTTCCCAGACAAGCACAGTATGTGTTTGAAAATTTGTTGAAAGAGTGATTTTACGCAATTCGAGGTAAGTATGTGATACTGTTAGTAAGATAATTATGCTTGATATCTATAACAGGAACTTGTACCCTTTCTATAATGAAATATAATGTTGGTGTTTTTTTTCCCTAGGAGTTTTTTTAAACCTCACCTCTCTTTTGAGGTGATGTGCTGCTATGATATTTTTTACATAATTATTGATAACCATATATTTAATTACTTATTTTGAGTTTGATGTGCGTGTATGGTTTAAGGATGAATGTTAATCTATTTAGATTTGAATATTATGTTATGATATTAAAAATATATTCACTCAATCATCTTGGCTAATCTAATGTGTGGTCAAGTTCTAAACGTTAAACAAAATCTGTTATAATTGTTGGCAAAAGAAAAACAAAATCTGTCATGCATAATTAATATCTATAAACACCATATTTTGTCCATGACCCAAATAAAATGATAAAAATAAAAATGATAAAAAAATCATTCTTATTCTTTCTTGCAATTTATGAAAACTTCATTTATGATAATTGGGTATATTTACAATGATTTCCTTCCGAATTCAATAATGCCATTAAGGAGTAAAAAAATAAAAAAAAATTCATTGATGGTGATTAGGTTTTGATTATGAAGTTCTTTGCTTTCTTACTCAATAAAAAATAAAATAATTTAAAATCCTTATTTATGTTGATTGGTAATGCATTAAATAGTTTTTATGTTAGAGAAAATTAACGAAAAATGAAAATAAAAAATGTCTAGAAACCTACTTGTTTCTTATAAAAAGGAGAACAAGGGGTTGAACTAAAGGGGTTTTTTTTTTTGATCAAAAACTAAAGGGGGTTTTTTTTTTGGCCAACAAAAACTAAAGGGGGTTTAAAGTTAGAGAATGAGGAAAAAGATATACATTCTTTCATCTTCTCTGTTCCTTCATCCTCTATTTGATTAATATGTACGAAGCATTAGTTACTTTTTTATTTTCTCTAAATAAAAAATAAGGGAACATCTTTTCTGAAAAAGCAAAAGAAAATATTTTGAAATAGGCTTACGCTGTAGGTTTTTTTAGAACTGCATCAGATAAAGTTGATTGTAATTCCGTATGAGGTGATGGGAACTTCTCAAGTAATACAATATAAAGTTTTTTTACGAAATTCATTTTCCCTCTAAGAAATAAATAATAAGAGATTTATTTTATATAAAAAAACAACCAAACGAGAAATGCTTTTTTGGTGAACTAAATAAAATCTTTTCTTAAAAAATTAACCAAATGACACTTTTTTTTACCCCGAACCACTTGGATTTTGATCCATCTAATCGGTAGTAGGCTCTATATTTTCATCCTATGTCAAATCCAACCATATAAACATTTTTCTCCTCTTTCTCTTCCATTTTTTGGTTTTTATTTTATATTTTTAGTTGAATTTAATTTTTCCTTTTTTATCTTTATCTTTATTTTTCTTTTCTATTTCTTTTCTTATTTTTTTTCTTTTTTATTTATAGTTCTCTTCGTAATTTTTTGTTTTTTATTTTATTTTATCTTTCTCCTTTTTTCATTTTTCTATTATCTCTTTCTATTATTTTATTTTGGGTAATTAGAGTATTCTTTCTAGGCCATATTATTTTAAATAATAAACATAGAGTAACCGTTATTATAAACAGGTGTTAATGGGGTGCTTAACATCTTCTGATCCATACACAATCGATTCCCAAATCCTATCTTATTTTTCGTAAACCATATTTTTGTGGAAAAAGGTTTCCAAAATTACCTTCTTTTCAAATTTTAGTTGTTTTTCCTAATCCCAAATTTTGTAACCCACAGTATCAATTGACATGATAAAATTACACGGGTGGCCGGGTAATTTATCCTCGTGATAGAGCCTCCATGTAGAAAAAGTAAAGTAGCAATGTTAAGCTATCAATTTTGATAATAGGCCCGTTTAGGAATATGTTTAAGAAGTATTTTTACTATTTATGAGATAAATGTGTGAAGGGGATTATCTCATTTTACGAAAAAATACTGTTAAATGCACATTTGATTTTTCTAAACATGGTTCTAAACAAGACTAACATATAATCCTGCGCTTACAAGGCTGATTAATCTGACATGAAAGCCAAATTGAGGATTGAATGAGAATCTTACAAATTAAAAGAGACAATTGATCTGTCTCTTTAAAAAGGACAATACTTGACTACTAGAGACAAAACACAAGATCAACCACATCAGATCATCACTACCACCATTTTTATTACTTAACCTACTACCACTTGTCAAGAAAAATCATTTGCTTACAAGTCTGATTAATCTAATTAAGATGATAGAAAACCTGCCAATTAAAGTACAAATTATGAATGGAACAAAAGAGACACTCTTGAGACTGGTCTCTTAGTTTTTGCCTCCCAGAACACCCTTGAGCTTCTTGATCTGAGCAGCATCAAGGAAAGTGGCTGTTGCTATCAATGGAGTGGGCAAATCACTCTTGAACAAAGCGAAATCAAGAATTTGCAGCTCAGGATTGGCACTACTGAAAGTCACAATAGCCTGAGCCAAAGAATCACCAGCATTAATCTGGAAATGAAGCAAGCCTTGTGGAAACATCATTGCATCACCCCTGTTGAGATTTCTGAGAAACAGTGTTATCAGATGCAACAAAGCCTGCGCAGATTGATCCTTGCACAACAAAAAGTGCTTCTGAACCTCCAGGATGTGTGTGAATTGGTATAACTCCATCCTTCTCCTAGTCCAAACGAGCCAATGAATCCCAAGGCCATTTAGGCCAGGAAACTGCACATCGAACGCCGGGGTCACCGCGGCTTTTATGATGTTCGAGGTGTTACCTGCAATGCCTAGGCCATGGAATACAAAATCATCCACAGTGACCTTTGAAGGGCTCTTGCAAGAATAGCCTGAAGGGTTGTTAGGAGCAGCACAATCTGCATCACAAAAGTCTAACACTGAAGCTTGAGAGGAGGAGGAGGAAGAAAGGAGGAAAAAGACGAAGATAATGGGGAGAATCATCTTTATTTTAGTTAGATGTTTCTTTATTTCCCTTTGTTTTTTCCTAGGGTTTGTATATGACGATGGGTTTCGATGGTCTTATATAAGAAGGGAGTGTGAGTGAATTTCTTTACCATCATTGCTTTTGAGTAACTGTGGGAGATAATAAGATTTTTTCCCTTGATAATTGCATGCATGGAAAAAGACAGATTTTGAATTGGGAAGCCCGTAAACATGTCAGCTTTGGAAGTTTTCCCTGACAACAACAAGAAGCCTCTCTTTTGTTTAAAATCATTGGGATAGTAATCTTCTCTGGTATGTTCTACTGCCAAAATTTGGACCTCGATCCATAAATAATTGATTGAACTATGTACAGTCGATTGATTTCAACAGTCAAATTAATCCTTCGTCCTTTCAACGCATGTCATATGTCTTCAATTTTTTTTATAAGCAACATGATCTTCAGAATGATCCGGTTTACACATGTTTATCTAATATATACTTCTCTTTTGTCTCCGGTAAGCTATCCCAATGGTAGCGCGGCTTGCTATATACTTGAATAAGGTCTTAAGCTTGAGCCCAACATTTACGCAACACTCAAAGCCATTTCTCCATGCATATACATTGATGGAAGTTCAAATTGGGGAACTTTTTTTGTTTACAGGCTGTGAAGAGATTGAATCAAATCCAAAACATACAGTTGAAGTGTACGTAGACAATCCAAGATCCTATTTTTTATCTTCAAAAGTGTCTTGCCACACCTTACTGTGATAACTTATTGGTTATTGGAAACTAATACTTGGAAGTTAATCTTTCAGTTTATTCACTTAGCATACATTGACAGGGAAGTATCTATCAATAATTATGCAAAACTAGGAAACATACAGAAACAAGGTATGCTGGTAAGAATAAGGCAGTCTGAAGTTGAATATGCCCCCAATCTGTCATCATCAATATCTTCTAATGGTTTTTCATTTTTCATCATAGTTTTATGTAGAATGGTGTGACAATTTTTCTTATACGAATAGAAGGCGATCCTTAAAAAATGCAAAATGAGATTATATTAAAAATTTGTCTTTTTTAAATTCTAGTTTCAAATACCTTTGTCACAAGTTTAGGAGATGAGGGAAATATTTAACACGTAACAATGCCTAGATATGTATGTCCATGCCCTTTGAAACCATAAATTTGAAACACATGCAAGATTTCATTTTTTGAAACATCTAATATAATGATGGGTTTGTTACTTTTTATTGAGGCTGGTGGTGGGAGATGAACATTAACCAATCATTTCATGTCGCGAACTAACTCATTTTGAAACATAAGACTAATTCATAAAACCAAGAATTCATATATATTTGTCTCATAACACTGAGCATTCGTTGATTGAAAATGTCCGAGTTAAAGATAGAGTAGATAACGTCCAATTTCGGACGCATTGAGATAAAGACCATACATTTTATTCATCCTTTGGAGCGCAATTTTCTGAAGTTAGAAATTAACACAAATACTCGACAGCTAGAAACAATAAACGAGAACCACGTCAGACTACTACTACTTAACCTAGCTACCATAACACTGCTCAACATGAGTCCCATTATTACAAACACGACCATTTCAAAATGAAAACCAAGATGTGAAATGAACCTAAAGTCTCCTACAAAGGAAAGCAATAGTCTCCCAATATACTTACTAATTTTTGCCTCCAAGAACACCCTTGAGCTTCTTGATCTGCACAGGATCAAGGAAAGTGGTTGCTGCTATCAATGGAGTGGGCAAATCACTCTTGAACAGCGCGAAATCGAGGATTTGGAGGCCGGGATTCGCGCTACTGAAGGTCACAAGAGCCAGGGCTGAAGTGCCACCAGAATTGATTTGAAAGTGAAGTAAACCTTGTGGAAACACCATAGTGTCTCCCTTGTTGAGCCTCTTAATTAAGGTATACAGTGTTATCAGATGAGATAAAACCAGCAGTGATTGAGCCTTGAAGTACAAAAAGTGCTTCTGAGGCGCCAGGATGTGTGTGAATTGGTATAACACCACCTTTGTCTAAGTCCAAACGAGCCAAGGAAATTCCAAGGCCATTGAGGCCTGGAAATTGAGCATCAAAAGCTGGTGTTACTGCAGCTTTTATGATGTTTGAGGTGTTACCTGCAAGGCCTAGGCCATGGAATACAAAATCATTCACAGTGACCTTTGCAGGCTTCTTGCAAGAATATCCTGAAGGACTGTTTGGAGCTGCATAATCTGCAACACAAAAATCTACAACAGAAGCTTGGGAGGCGGAGGAGAGGAGGCAAAAGATGAAGATGAGTGGGAGAATCATTTTCACTTGTGTAGGACTAGTTCTGCCGAATTTCTTTTTCTTTGGGTTTATCTGGTTAAGAGTACTTTGGAGGATGAAATATAAGAAGGGGAAGGGCTTGTAGATTTTTCTTTTTTTACCATTATTATTGAGTTACTATGATAAGATTTTTCTTATCTCTGTATAGGAAACGACAGAATGTGAGCTGTACGCTATTCACGTGAATGTCAGGTTTGGAAGTTTTCTATACAATACGAACAGGAAACTTCTTTTTTCTCTGAATCACAATGATAGGAATCTCCTCCGGTATGTTCTAATGCCAAAGATGTTTTACTTCACGTGACTAACACTAGTTGATTGGTATAATATAAAACTTGGTAGCGCAGATTCAGTATTATTAAGTATAGAGACTTAGAAGTCATCAAAACATAGAACATCGTAGGTTTTGTTACAAAATCATATATGAAAATGAAGTAGTTGCGTCTGGTGCTCATTGCTTCTCCACCTATTAATCTAATTTCGTCAAACTATATATAAGTTTACCTTGCGTTGAGTTTTATGCTTGAAGATGAAATATAATATTTAAACCCTACCATGCTTGGAATCACATTTGGAAAAATCAAACATGCATTTAATAGTGTTTTTCTGCAAAATGAGATAATCTCTTTCATGCATGTACCCCGTAAATGGTAAAAACACTTCTCTAGAGTTCCTAAACGGATCCATTCTTGAAGATGATGGTAGGAACAATACTCACAAAAGAAATCATATAACCATGACATTGGGCAGTGTCAATGAAATTGAATAGCCTATGTATTGTTTCTGTAGCTAGCGTGTCTCATTCTTTGTGCTATATGAGGGGAATAAAAATAATTTGTATTTTCATTCAGTAACAAATAAATTTCATAACGCAACAAATGTCAAAAAGGTAAGAAAAGATGAACAAGGTGGTCCATAATCACATGACTAGAGAATGTGATCAAGGACATATGAAGACGTTTTGAGACAGCTAGAAGGACCCTCTCTGCAAGTCAGACACGGAATCCAAGCACGTACACACTCGTATCATCTCAATTCCCTATCTCTGAGGGAACTTGAGTTTTTCGCTGAAGGTAGGAAAAAACGGGTAGCTTTTTCCTGTCCCATCACTTGAAAATCTTTCCAAGTTCGTCCTTCACTTTAAAATTGGTGAGCACAAATTCTACTGATCAATGCTCAGACGCATCGATCCCCTGGCCACGCAAAGGATAAGATTTTGTTGGGCGAAACCAGCGGAAACCAGCCATTACCGTAACAGCGTGAAGAAGGGTTAAGACTTAAGGGTCTCCATGATGAAGTCACTATCCTTGTCACATATATAGTGAATGCCGTTGCCGTATGGTGGGGACGAAGAGGCATGGGTTGGTATGGTTGCGAAATCTGTCAGATTTTTCAGATACTGAACCCAATAACGTGCCCATTTGGGAACGGGTCGAAAAGGATTTTTACGTAAGTCGGGACAAATATATGAAGGAGATTATAATGTTTCTGCCAAACAAGCTAATTGACGTTTGAATGGGAAAAAAGGTACAGATTGTGATTGAGATGCATCGCGCGGCCTGCATCATGTACGAGATGCATGGGTCAATTATGGGGTGTTCCTCTTCCTAGGTTTATTTCTCACCTTATTTTCCATTTTTAGATTGATCGGTTATTGAAAGGATACTATATAGAGAGACAACATACAAGCTGAGACAATTATTATCAAAGATTAAGAGTGTGTGTGATAGTCATTAACAAGACATCATGTTATACATCTAAAAGTAGGATACTTGCCTAGCTAGTGTAACTCATCTTGGTGAACAGTATTCATATCCGGGTGGGTTCCGCTGATTATGAATTGGTAGCTATTACTATTAGCTGCAAATGTTCTTTGAAATAATTTATGTGTTCTTTTGGGTTGTCCGGTTAGTCATTGAATTTAGAAGTAGGACATCAAGTCTCACCTTTACCAGAGTTCTCAAGAATTAGATCATACATCATGTCATGAAAATGCCATTATGTTAGGCACTCTAGACTTGCTATAACCTTTTTTCACTAGCAATTAAATGATTAATTCACTGTTATGAGAATTGTAGACCTTGGAAGAATCATCTCTGTTGCGAGTGTTCATGAACCACCACGGTGCAACCCAACTGAACCTACCCCCTAATACGGAGGAGGATGACCAGTGAATGAGAAGCGCCAAGAAGGTTAAGAATGGGGGACAGAATGATAGGAATGAAGGGAACTTGCAAAATAGCTAGAAAAGATTGGAAGCATCAGAGTCGGGGTACATTCCTGGAGGCCCTTCATTTGCAGAGAAACTGAAAGGCATTGAAACACAAAGCGTATCTGATGATGACGAGCAGAATGAAGATACTATAATGTTTGATGAGAGTTTTTCGGACTCTTCTCAGCATGCTCAGGAACATGACTGCAAGGAACCTTTTAAAATGATAGAAGATTCGAATAGGAATTTTCTGACGTTTTTGTTTTCATGGGAAATGAAGAAGAAGCTGTACAAGGCATGGAGGAGGGCAATTATCTTGAAGTTGCTGGACAGGAATATTGGGTATAAAGCCTTATATTCCCATTTACAATCTATGTGGGCGAAGAAAGGAGTGATAAACCTCATTAATATAGGTTATGGTTATCATGTGGTCAAAATGTCAAATAAGGATGACTATTTTGCTGCACTTACTTGAAGTTCGTGGATGATATATGATCATTACCTCACAGTGTAACCATGGGAACCAAATTTCAAACCTCACAATGCAACGATTGACAAGGTAATGGTGTGGGTTCGCATGCTAAAGGTGGCTCTAGAGTATTATGACATTGAGACTCTGACCATCATAGGGAACAGAATAGGAGAAACCATTAAAATGGACATGAATACATCATGCCATTTGAGAGGACATTATGCAAGAATTTGTGTGCTTGTGGATCTGGGGAAACAACTGATGTCAAGTTTCACCTTAGATGGAGAATACTAGTACCTGGAGTATGAAGGGCTACATATGCTCTGTACCAATTGTGGGGCATATGGGCATCGTGCTGAAGTATGAATGAAGAGGAACTCTAGTCCTCAGAATGATGGAACTTAACGTATGAATCAAAACCATGAGGAGAGGAGGAACAGAGGTGATCAGGGTCGGGATGAACAGCAGGAACTGTGGTATAATGCCCAGAAACGCAATAGACCGAGAAAGCAAAGGAAGGAGAAAGGTGAGTTCAATTGGGTAAGGGAGAGGGGATCACGATTTGAGGTGTTGGTTGAGGTGGAAGGAAATGGGACCACATTTAAGGTAGTACCAGAGACAAATTTGGCAGAGCATCAGAATGGGCCATCACAAGAGCACCCGGCACAGCACTATGGTATCGTGCAGAATGTCAGGGGAAACAAAAAGGGAGGTAAAGGTTAAAGTATGGGTAAGAGGGAGGCAACAAAGGAGTTAAGGCTCATGACCACGAGCCATGCAAGGAATGACAAATTAATACGTAAGAGAATGGAGAAAAGGATAAGGGATACGCTAAGAGCAAGGGCGGCAGATAGCGAAGTTCTAATGTTAACTATAGGGGAAGCAGTGATGGAGCAATGGTGGGAGAAGAGTCATGTGGCCAGCAGATGGAGGAGTTAGGGCACATTAGGAAGGGGGAGGTAGACCCAGGTCCACTTCATGCAGGCGAAAGGCCACACGTTGGGGCAAAAGCAACAAAGAGCTCCTGGACCCGAGTGATCCAAGAGATGGGCCAGTAGGGAGCAATGTGAGCCCATTAACGGAGATGGACGAAGACTCTTATGAAGGAACTTGGGTATCAGAAACCCAATATATGCAATAAGCCGGATTGGGCTTGTCTTGTTTTCTTTGTTGTTTATGGATAGCATAGTGTTTTGGAAAACAAGAAGGGCTTGTGGGTCAGGACTTCTTGGAACCTTAAAAGCTCTCACGAAAAGCATGAATCCTTTAATGGTAATATTAGCGGAGACTAGATGCTGCAAGGAAGACCGCTTTAGAAAGCTCTGTGTGTTGGGGCTGGATACCGTTAAAATCATTCCAAGCGTGGGGCTATTGGGAGGAATAGCCTTGGCTTGGAAGAGTTTGGCAATTAAAGTGAGGGTGCTGGAGGAAGATTGCCAATTCTTCCATCTTGAATGCAAGCTACCCAACGACGATGAATTCTTATTGTCAGCCGTTTATTCTCTTCCATACCAGCAAATGAAGACAAACTTATGGCAAAAAAATGGAGGTTTTATCAGCCTCTATCACAAAGCCATGGTTAATGGTTGGAGACTTTAATGAAATTCTACACCATTCAGAAAGAGTGGGAGGAGCTACCTGTTCCCAATCGAAAATTGCATAGTTCCAGGAGAAGTTAATCAGATGTGGTTTATCGGATATGGGTTTCTACGGTCCAAAATTCACATGGTGAGGTCCAAAGAATAGAGGGTACAGGAGCATATATGAGAGACTGGATAGAGCGCTGGCGAATGAGCTATGCTTCACGTCATTCCCAAACTTCATACTGAAGGTACTTCCCACAACCAATTTTTCGGATCATAATCCTTTGGTTTTGCAATTCAAAAACTCTGCTCTGATCTTAGGACCCCAAGCTTTCAGATTTGAGGTAATGTGGATGGAACATGAAAATTTTATGGACTTCTTATTGAGCACTTGGAAACAGGAGAGGAAGTTTGACACGGCTCTGGGAGAGTTGAGTTTAGTACTTTCTGAGTGGAATAAAAATGTTTTTGGGATGCTAGAAAAGGGTTGTTTTAGCAAGATTAAAGGGGATCTAGAATTCTTCTGCTTACCCCTTTTCAAAATTCCTATGTGACCTGGAGGCTGATCTCCAAACTGAATTGGATGAGTTACTAAGGTCTGAAGAGACGAAGTGGTTTCAAAAAGCAAGATCAAATTGGGTCACTAAGGGTGATAGAAACACGAGGTATTATCACCTGAAAACTCAATTTAGGAGGATGAGGAATAGAGTGTTGGCCATCAAAGATGCAGCGGGGAACTGGGTTACTGATGAAACACAAATAAAAAATCTAGTTAGTGAGATATTTAGAAGTTTATATGGAGGGACGCAGCAGGAAATACCCATTGTAACGGTTTCAAATTTCCCACCTAATGAGGAATCCACATTGCATTCCATGAATGATCCTCCTTCTTGCGAAGAGATCAGAGATGCTTTGTTTGCTATGGGCCCTTACAAAGCCCCTGGGTTAGATGGCTTTCCCCCTGTTTTCTATCAGAATAATTGGAAGATATTGGCTGACTCGATATGTAAATTTGTCAATGGTGTTTTCACGATTGGAACCATTGAGACAGAGGCAAACAAAACTCTCTTATCTCTAGTGCCGAAGAGAGAAAATCCAGATCAAGTATCACATTTTAAACCCATCTCTTTGTGTTCAGTTCACTACAAGTGCATAACTAAAATCATTGTTCAAAGACTGAGGAATGTAATGGACCAACTAATTTCACCAATGCAATCTAGCTATATAAAAGCAAAACCGTACAGGATAACATCATCGTAGGGCAAGAGATTTTGCATATTATGAAGATATCAAGGGGTAAAAGAGGTTTGATGGATTTAAAGATTGATTTAGAAAAAGGCATATGACAGAATGAGTTAAAGTTTTTTAAGGAGAGTTTTGGAGGAGGTGGGTCTCCAACAGGATTTTATAACGCTCATTATGAACTGTGTAACAACAGTATCTTATAGTGTGTTATGGAATGGTCAACAAACTGAATACTTCCATCCTAAAAGAGGATTGAGGCAGGGGGACCCTATGTCGCCTTTATTGTTTGTGCTGTGTATGGATAAACTTTCTCACATCATAAGTGATGCATTCAGGGAACATAAATGGAATCCTATTAAGGTATGTAAAGATGGGCCTGCTATATCCCATTTAATGTTTGCAGATGATCTCTTATTGTTTGGGGAGGCCACTGTTGAGTAGGTTCAGAATATGATGCAGTGTCTAGACAAGTTCTGTTTGGCATCAGGAGAATGTGCTTGTATGGCAAACTCAGTTTCCCCAACAGAGTACGCAAGCCAAGACAACATCATCTCAAAATTCATAAAAATCATCTTGAAATCCGCAAAACCATCTAGAAATCCGTAAATCCCATTCTCCCAACAGAACTCCTTTCTCCCATCGGAGTTCCCAAACAGACACAATGTATAAACAGAAGTAAGTCATCAATTTATTTCTCTCCTCCAGTGCCTAGTAATACCATAAGGAGGATTTCAGATATAACAGGCATGAAGATGTCTGTGGAGCTAGGAAGATACCTAGGGGTTCCTATGAGTAGGGGTAAAAAACCTACAGAAAACTATCGGTACATAATGGATAAGGTGAAGGCGAAATTTTTTAAAACTAGAAAGCCAATTCTCTTACTCTAGCTGGTAGAATTACATTAGCAAAATCATTTCTAAGTGCCATTCCTGTTTACCCTATGATGGTGTCCAAGGTACCGGATGTTGTTTGCAAGGAAGTGGAGAGATTACTGAGAAATTTTATATGGGGTAATAAACAGAATTCCAGTGGATTTCACCCCATTGGCTGGGAGACTTTAGTAAAGACAAAACATAATGGGAGAATAGGATTGAAAAGACTATCAACTTTCAACAAAGCGTGTGGGGCAAATGTAGCATGAAGGTTAATGAGTGGGGCTTCAAGTCTGTGGGCTGAAGTGCTCACCCATAAATACATGTTTAATGGTGAAGATTCCCTTCTGGAGGCTAGGAAAGGGGATTCAGCCTTATGGAAATTCATTGCCCAGCAGAAGAATATTATTGAAAAAGGCACAAAGTGGCACATAAGAAATGGTCAATTGGTTAATTTCTTTTCTGATTGCTGGTTATTACCTGACAAAACTATCAAAGAGTTTTGTTTGAGACCATTAATGGTGCAAGAAGAGGTTTCAAAGGTGGCGGATTGGCTGGTACATAACACATGGGATTTCCAAAGATTGGCCACTATCCTCCCTGGGAATATCATGCAGAAGCTAATCTCGTTACCTAGCCCAAGAGAGGAGGCAAGAGACAATGTTATTGCGTGGAAGGCAACGGAAGAAGGGCATTTCTCTATAAAGAGTGCATATTCTCTGCTGGAAAAGCACGAACACAGTACTTACAGGAAGGTATATAAGGAGATTTGGAGGTGGAGATGGGCTGAACGAATCAGAGTCTTTATGTGGATTACGTTTCATGAGCGATTACCAACCAATGCCTAGAGGAGTAGGTGGTCTTCAACAAATCCAATGTGTCAACATTGTAATCAGGGCACCGAAGACACCTTACATATATTGAGAGACTATAATTATGCTACGCAGGTTTGGAATCGAATGGTGGAACCGAAACACCTATCAATTTTTTATTCAGCTTCTTTAAAAAACTGGTTCTATCTGAATTTAAGATGCAATATAGGAAAAGCTGAAATAAGGCCTTGGCAGCTGATGTAGGGGTTACTATTTGGAAATTTTGGAAATGGAGGAATTAAGAAATGTTTTAGCTGGATTATGTTAAACCAAGAAACCCACTCATAGAAATCATACATGGATGAAAAGGCTATGTATCAGTGCAAGACGAACCTACAGGTACCGTGGAACGAATGAACCCACGGAAATGGTGCCCTCCTCAGTCGGGTTGGGTGAAGGTTAATGTTGACGGTGCAATATCAACCATCAGGAACATACCTGGAGGAAGGTATGGTGGGCAATCATATGTGCAATTGGATAGTGGGTTTCGCTCAGGAATTTGGACAGTGCACAGTTCTTGAAGCAGAGCAAATGGCTATGTATAAGGCCTTGAACATGGCGTGGGAGCTTGGTTTTAGAAAGGTTATTCTTGAATCAGACTCCAAGACTCTAGTGCAGATGATGAATGAACAACAACTGAGAGAAAGGTGTAGCCTTCTGTGTTTGCAGTTGAGAAGATTTTTGTGTTATACATGGGAGCTGAGTGTGGTCCATGTCTCTAGGGACCAGAGCAGGCTTGCTGACTGTTTAGCAAAGGAGGTTCTGGGGAGTTCTATCTTTTATGATAGTTGTCCTGAGAATTTAAGGATCTAGTGTCCAAGGAAGGTCTGGGATCTAGTCCACTTAGTTTAACTCTGTAATCTGCTACCTCCAGGCTCATTAGTATAAAAAATGATTAATTCATGAACAATCTATATCAGAATTAGTGGATTGATTTAATCTCTCACACCATAACAAATCAAAGTTTAAATTCTTATTAGGAGATATACCCATATTTAGTTACTCATAATGCCTTGAATAGAATTGTCTCCACTAAAAAGATATATATGCTTGGAAAAAATAAATTAATTCATAAACATAAAAAGTGATACTATATTCATTAATTTCTTTTTGAAGAGATGGCTATGCTTAGTACTTCATAGTATCATGAATAGTTGTGCTTGGCAAAAAAAAGAGAGTGGTATTTATGAAAGGACCAAACTTACATCAAGTACTGGACATTTTTATTATCCAGTTAACCAATGAATACATGACACATGGAATTTTTTTACACATAGGCACATAACCTCCCGCGGTACCGTTAGTCTCCGTTTTCCATTACACACAAGATAAACGTCGGAGCTCGTCCTCTCTTCTTCTCTCTCCAGAACGCGCAAAGAATCGCAAATCGAAAAGGTACTCTTTGCATCACTGAAACCCTAGGGATGGGCCTCTGTGTTCGTTCCTTCCCATTGAAGCATTGAGAAATTCTCCACAATCTGAATCTTTGAAATGTGTTTGTATGGATGGGCCTCTGTGTTCCTTCCTTTTGTTATTGTTTCTTATTGTGTGAATTTCGTTTCAGGTTGGAGCGAGTTTGTGGAAGATATATCATTTATTGTAAGAATCCTGCTCCCCTCACAGGATTATCGTCAATTTTTTGGATTATCATCAGAGGAGTTAGAGCTCAGTATTTGTTAAATTTATGATTTCTGCTATTATAGAGTCGGTGGGATAAAGTTTTTTAGGACGGGCATCTAAGTTTGGTGTTCTTTTTGCTTTTAACTATGGGCTTGAAGATTCTAATTTATTAAGATTGTCTGCTTGTTACGCTCTTTTTCTGTGATTTGAATTGAATTTCATCTGCTTCGTGCAGACATACAGGACAAACACGTTATAATTGAATTCCATAGAAAAGGTAGCGGCAACCACTTCACTTAGCAAAACCCATGTCTTGTTTTCAAGCATGGTGGCAACAAACGTAATCATGGGGACCTGTATTTGATCAGTCCTGATTCACAATTTATTGAACAACAGATTCCAATTTCAACAGATTCCTCAATGTGTAGCTGCAGGAGTTATATATTGGTTCGGCTTCACACAGGAGGGTCCTCTTCTCATAGTTTCATTTGACATAGATTCTGTTACTTACAATGGGCTTGCTGAATATTATTGACATGGCGCATAGCAGTTGTTTGATTATTCACTGGGACGTCAACTCTTTTACTATCTTGGAAATATTAGAAAATTCATTCAACAAGCATGCTACAAAAGGAACCTTAATGAGTAGCCAAAAAAACCCCTTTGAATAATCTTAATGGAAGCTCAATATAAACTAGTTAAAAACAATAAAATAGTGATGTCTCTGCTTCTTTCAATCTGATGCTTCTTGTTCTCTGTATAATTTCTAACATTTGAACCTGGATCAAGTTGAAATGAAAATTATAAATGTAATAATTTTAGGAATGTCAAACAATTATTTTAAATATAAATATGGATGAAATGTAAATATTTTACCTTTTAATATCGCTTTCTCTTTGCCTTCTTTTCTATACAGCTCTTAGGACGACCTTTGACACGAGATACACCCTCTTTTCGTTTCAATCCTTTTGCTTGATATGCATCTTCTTCATTGTTTGTAGTGGTTTCACCAACATT
>JANTPZ010003802.1:0-15956 GCA_025593235.1 Vachellia pachyceras
GTTATAGATATGGGTTGGTTTTCCTTACAATATACTATTTCATCTTGATTGCTCATATATAGAAACTTACTAATGCATGCAATTAATCTGAATATTCAAGGGAAGGTACGTATTATAAATTTGGGAAATAACCTATATTGAGTTCTTATGTTTAGTTAAATCCAATCCCCAACTCAGAAAAAGAAAATCCAATCCCTAACTATATATAATTTATATAAATGACTAAAGGAGGTATTTCTTTTGCAAGAATAGTGGGCAGGATGAGTATTTTGTCAAATTAGAATTTAAGCACATGGCCAATGAACATGGGATTTTGAGGCTAGGTGTACTGTTTAAAGATTGGGGTAACTTTTCTGAATGGAATTTTTGAATTTACATCAACTCAAATTTTAAATTTGAAAGTTCGCAATTAAATGGTGAAAATTCTTTTCATGATGGCTATCCCCTTCATATTGCATATCCTGTATATGTAGATATAGATACATATTGATGGCCCACTAAGGGTGTGTTTGGTTTGAAGGGAAGGGATGGTAGGGGTGGGAATGGAGGGAAGTGTTAGGAATGATAGGGAATCAGATAGCCTTATTTGGTTTGGTTGAAAGGGAGATGAGGAAGGGTATTTCTAACGATTCCTTATTTGGTTTAAGAGGGGAGGGAAGGGAAGAAGTAATATAAATTTACTAGTTTATCCTTACATATTAATTTATATATTTTTATTTATATTTTATATGAATTAATTATACATTAACATTAAATAATGCATTAATATTTTATTTACGATGAATGTAATATTATATTTTGAAAACATAATAATTTTTTTTATTTATAACAATATATTTTATTTTTAATTAATCTGTATAATATATGTTTTAATTATAACATTATGATATTTATTTTTTATTAATTTAAGAGTAATATATTTTTAAATTTTTAACTAATTTATTTTTTAACTAAAGTTATATAATTAATATTTTAAAATAATTTTATAATAATAATTTTTATTTTTATTTTATTACATTATATTTTAAATTATAATAATATTTTTTCCTTAAAAGCATGAATGGAATAATAGAAGAATTGAAGGGGTAAACTTGTCAAAAAGTTTGACTTTTCTTCAAAAAAACTTCAATTTAAAACGGAGCCAAAATGGAGGTTTATGAGGAGAGGGTGTAAATTTGAGCTCCTATCTACTCCAAAATTTTATACTAAATAAGAAGAGGGAAGCATTTTTCCTTCTATTTGTTCTCTCCCCTCCAACCAAACACATTCTAGAATGTAATCCCGGCAATGAAATGTTTTTTCTTGATTTCTTCCCTTTTTTCTCATAGGGTTAAGTGATGTTTTTTTTTTGTTGGTACACAAATTTTAGGAAAGGGGTTGGGCTCACCTACGATCTAAGGGCGGAGCACCTAACTCATGATCCACTTGAGCATGTTCCTACGAGCATTGAAGTATGTCAAGCAAACCCTTTAGTTCTAACCACACAGTTAGGTCAACCCAGCTTCACTAAGCTGTGGTGATGCTTCCTCAAACGCCATGATTGGAGCCACAACAAAGTGGCACTCATCGGAATCATTGGTGCACTCATGAGTCTTTGGGCCAACAATTTATTTGGGCCCAACATCCCGTAATGATTTGGGCCTAACAGGCCGGAATGAAATCAGAATCCTGACGACTAAATCAACGGGCTAAGACTAAGCTAAGGGGAAACGTGCAAGAGAAAGCATAGGAGGCACGTCATCTGTACACCAAAAAAGTAATCCTGGTCAACGCATAAGACGCCACCTGCCTTTTACGCTACTCCATTTTATCCTTAATTTTATTCATTTTCCTCCTATTTTTATCCATTTCTTTATTATTCCCCCTTTTAGCTTCATAATTAATTCAATAATTATCCAAGCATCTTACACCACGCCACGTGTTCCAACTGTGATCTTCACAGCACCCGCCATTTCGATCCTCGTCAATTCATAAACTGGAGTCTGTAGGTAACAACTTCGATTCTCTGCCGTATGCAGTACAAGCATTCTTTTTCTTTTTTAATTTATTTGTTTCCCTCGTTCGTTTATCCTGTCTCTCATAGATTCCGTATATCACCGTTCAATGGCGAAGGTTTTGAACCAGACTGCTTTGATTTCTACTTGCCACTATTACGTGCAGAAAAATCTCCGTAAAGTGTCTCTATGTCCAGAGATTCTTAGCTATGATTCAGGTGTTTCTTGCTCTGTGAAGACGTTTCCTTCTCTGAAACTAAATTCCCAGGTTCACAGATTGGATATTCCCCCGTCACTTAATTCCTTATGGTGTATCAAAATAGGATATTCTTCTGAAGAGTTAAACTCAATCCACTTTAGTTTATGGTCTGGTTATAAATAATACAGGATCTCGGCTTTAATCGTTCAAGTCACCACTTCTATCAAAATTATAAATTATAAATTGATGCTTCTATTCTTTTATGCTTGAAGTTTCATTTCCTCCGCTGATAGTAGAGGATCTCCGGGTGGTTCCGATCTTCAATTAGTTTTCTTCCGAGGATTCATTGAGGAAATTTTTTGATTTCCATCTTATGAGCCCTAAATTTGTAGAGCTTCATATCTATTGACTTTTTAATTGAATTTCTGTTTTAATCTTGTTCCTGTCATGGCATTTGTAGATGGCCCTTGGAATCGGTAAGGTGGGAAACAGGGCTTCAGCCAAATATGAGGGAGGTGACTTCGGCCCAAGACCTTGTGGACTCCCTATTAAACGCAGGGGACAAGCTGGTGGTTGTTGATTTCTTTTCTCTTGGTTGCAGAGCTCTTCATCCCAAGGTATTCGCCATTGGCCTATTCGCGGAGCTCTCTGGTATCATGGATTCATGTCTTATCTTTTCATGACCTGTAATTCTGATATTTCGTTGGTGTTGCTGTAGATATGTCAACTGGCAGAGATGAATCCAGATGTTCAATTCCTTCAAGTGAATTTTGAGGAGCATAAATCTGTGTTATAGTCTCAACGTCTACGTCCTTCCCTTCTTCCGCTTCTACAGAGGCGCCCATGGTCGTTTATGCAGCTTTAGCTGTACCAATGCCACGGTTAGTTCACTCGTTGTTAACAACATGTTACTCAATTAATGATTACATGTTTGATCTCTTCCATCGTGGCTATGCGTTTCTGGTATGGACTGATTGCCTATTATGTCTGGGTTCCTTGTGTCTGTAAAAATTGTATATTGTTTTCACAGTGGGGAAATGTTTGGATTCTTGAATTGTCCATAGGATTGTTCCAGCACTGCATTATATGAAGAATCACGATTCATTTATCTAAATAGGAAAGTGAAGGTAACCGATAGCAGTTGCTGGTTTGATCACAGATCAAGAAGTTCAAAGAGGCATTGGCCAAACACACCCCAGATAGATGCAGCTTGGGCCCAACCAGAGAGTTGGAGGAGAAAGAACTCTTAGCTCTGACTGCCAACAAGGATCTGTCATTCACTTACACACCAAAGCCAAGACCATATGAAGCCCCTGCACAGCAACCTCCTCCTTATTGGGAGCCCCTTCCATTAGCTTCAGTGAGCCCCAATTCTCGTGAAGTGGACAGGGAGAGAAGTCTGGGCCCTGCTGGGCGTTGAGGCGGTGAATTTGGTAACATGCACCCTCCCTTGATTACAAAGCCTTGGACAATGTACAGTATATCTTTTGCCGTATAATAGAAGTAAAGGTGAAGATTTTTTTTCTCCTTTTGTTTTCTTTTTCGGCCAACAAAGGTGAAGGTGCCTTTCGTTCGCCCGGGCTGTTTCAGGCTGATGGATTATTTTTTTTGGGATCCAAGCCTGGTTTGTGGGATGAT
Source organism: Vachellia pachyceras (assembly GCA_025593235.1). Lineage (NCBI taxonomy): Eukaryota > Viridiplantae > Streptophyta > Magnoliopsida > Fabales > Fabaceae > Vachellia > Vachellia pachyceras. The sequence goes on from JANTPZ010003802.1 coordinate 3,832, forward strand.
TGTAATAGGAATGTAGCAGTGTGGCGTACAACGTCAAAGAGTACGATGTGCTGTGAATTGTGATGTTTGAACTGTTACAAGATGCATGATATCCTTCTATTTTCCAATATACGATCCTACTTTTGTTGAGTTCAATCTGTGAACCACTCGTTTCCTATTATGATTCTAATGTTTTTGATGGTGATGTGGGTTTTTTTAACTGCACAATCCGTTACTTGATTGAGATGAAAGGAAACAGGATAATGGTATTTGGACCCACTCTTCACCTGTTCTGGGAAGCAAAGACAAATGGAAGCTTCAAGAAAATGAACTGGTGTATGGTGAAGCCTTCCCACGTGTCGGTTTTAAAGGGCGGTGGAGACATTAGGTACAGGGCTGACACAAAAGCATGAGATGCGTGGCGCGTATAAGGGTGCTTGGAAGTGGTTTGACACTTGGCAGGCAAAAAAGTTAGGGAAATTTACTGTTGAATCCCACATAAGGGACTTATTTATCAAATGGTCCCAAGTTTTAAAATATTTATCAAATGGTCTCAGAGGTGTTGTCAATTTAGCTCATGGTGTTGTCAAGGGTTGTCACGTCACAACACCATGCGCTGTATTGACAACACCTCTGGGACCATTTGATAAATATTTTAAAATTTGGGATCATTTGATAAATAAGTCCCTTATGTGGGACTGTACAGTAAATTTCCCAAAAAGTTATGAGTGACGTGACTCAGCTACCCGGTTGTATAAAAACTACTTCTCTAATCTAATTTACCGCTTACAAACTAAGTATATGAGAAGAAACATATTTTAATCATTGGTGTATGTTTTAGAAACAATTTTTTTTAATGGTGCATGTAAATCAAGATAAAAGTATTTCGAAATTTATAAAAAATCTTGAAATCCGTAAAATCATATTGAAATCTGTAAAATCATCTCAGAATTTATAACTCATTTCCTCTAATAGATTTCTTTTTTTTTTATGAACAACAAGCAAGTGGACCATTTGGCCCACACTCAAAACCCCCGGTATCCCGCACCTTTTCCTGAATCCTTGACCTTCTTTCAACTGGACCAGGTAACCCGGGGCAATCGACTAATCCAGAGCGAGGAATACGCGAGGCGCACCCCTTAAAGTGCTTTCCACCAAGGGTGGGTTACCTTTACCCCGAACGTGACTCCCAGAAATCGAACTCTCGACTCCGAAAAAATGACAGTCGTACTGACCACTATACTCCTACGAGATTTCAAAACAGATACGAAAGTTACTTTTTCAAAATATTTACCGTGATTTTAAGACATACATTTCAACTTAGCGGGCATTTGTGGCCGATTTTATAGATCTCATAATGCTGCTCTTGGATCTGACACCGTCCACGTGTCCCAATTCAAATCCACTTGAAAAACCATTTCTGTTTTCCGCAAATGGGAAATTATTTTGGTAAAGGTGCTCCTAGGTTTTTCAGAATAATCTCTTAAATCCATAATAAAAAACACTACCAGAAAAATGTTATTTAACAACGAAAAATCCATCATTAAATGACTATCTTCCGTCGTTAAAATGAGGGTCATTAATATTGTCTGTCGTTAAATGAAAATTTTCTGATGTAAAATAGCCGATGGATTTTTCCATTGATATTTTTCTGGTGGTGAAATAAATTAATTTAGAAATGGTTCCTTATAAATTGTAATTGCGGGACATTGCGTTGCTTAAATTATACGTGAAGATGGAAGGTTTATCTTAGCAGAGTGTTTAGCTTACTGTATAGTTTTATTCTCAAACGTGGTTGCATTCATTAATAAATGAGAAAGAATGAACCGCATATTCAATATTCTTGTAAATAGATGGAAAAAAATTGAGCGCAACACAATTTTTTTTAAAAAAACAACGTGTGTTTGTGTGTGTGTTCAAACTAACTATCTAATGAAATATTAATTAAAATGAACTTGAACAATCTACAGTTACTATAATAAAATGTAAATGATAAACATCTTGTTAATCATATATATAATATTCTTATGTGAAAAAGGGATTAACCGAGGCTGTTCATGTCAACTAAATGGCATTTATATATGTATTATGTGGTATAGTTGGGGTTATCGATGTTCAGTTTATGGGGTAGTATGGAACCAAACATTGAAGATATTAAAAGAAGCATAATGTTTCCCAGAAATTTTTAAAAAAGATTGAAAAACAGCAAAGCCCAAGAACTCTCCGGTTAATCTGCCGTTCAGCAAGTTCATACAACAAGAACGTGGACGCTATTGCCTATTATATGACAATTACAGAGAGATATCTGCACTAATAGATTAACTCCATTTAATCGGCATTTTAGGTTAGCATCAATCATTTATCAGACTAAAAGTTTAAGTTATTAATTCATCACCCAGAAATAAAATAAAAGTGTATAAATAAAAACGTTTGGGTTGGCATGAATCTGAGTTGTCCCAGCCGTTGAGCATCTGGAGGCCTGTACATTGTATTAGAATAATACGTTCACACACAGTGGCGGATCCAGGATCCTATTTCAGAAGATGAAAACTATTTTTTTAATAGTGTGTTAAAGATAAATGAGACTTATTCGTAATATGTTTTGAAAAGAATTTGAGTAAAAATTGAGTGGGTTCAAAATTAGCGAATGAGTAGGTGCAAAATAAATCATATAATACTAATATATATCTAATTTTTTGGATATCAGAGGGTGCGGCTGCACCCCCTCACATCAACACAGGTCCACCTATGTTCACACAAATCGGGACATAATTCTCCTTACATACTTACTTTGTGAACCGTAAACTGGTTAGAGAAGTAACTTCTGCTGCTAATCCAAATGGGATTAGGCCAAGGTGTGTTTCACTAATTAAAAAGGTAGAATAATAGTTACATGCAAACCGTACGTGTAACTGGGGAAAGCCAAACCAAAAAACAGAAACTATGGATCTGAAGCAACCATATAATTAGAAGCACTTTTTTTGGGCTAATCACACGTATTATGTATATTTATATTGGATACAGTTGTGATTTAAATGTTGATTCACCATTACGTGGGATTAATAACCATTCCACTGGACCCAATACACATTAGAAAATTATTAGATAGACCCAAGTTGCGTCTTTTTCGTTGAGGTTTTGTAGTCCAACTCACATCAAGCATCTCCCTTGAGGCCTTCTTAAACAGCGAGTCAAGGCAAGTCACCTGATCCATACAGGTACAGAGAAAAGGAGAACGAAACTATAAAATCAAGTCATGAATCATGAGTCACACACGAGCTTTAATGTCATGGTCCTCGTCATCAGTACCTCTCAGCTTCATTTCACTAGATACCTTCGGTTATGAAACTCAACTTTCATATATGTAATCGTTACAGCATGAAACTGATGAGAGTGTTTTAAAAAAACATTTTAATTGTGAAACTGGTGGAAACTGACCAAACCAAGCAAAAAGTTATGGTTTCTGATGAAACAAAGCTTCTGCACTAGTTTAGCATCATCATGCAAGTGAAATTCACAGATTCTTCATTCAGAAAAACCACAAGCCCACTTAAAAGGAACAAGCCTTCTCGTGACTTCAAATCATAGAAAGCATATACACCTGTCTGGTTTTAATTATAAGACTCACTTTGTCTTATACTAAAGAGAGCTCAAACAAATCAAATGAATGGTGAGATCATTCGTACTAAAACGCTCACAAAATGTCATTTATAAATAGAACGTAACGTAGCAATGCTGCAGATTTAGAACAACTAAGAAAGCACTTTCCACGCATTACTAGTACAGAAGCAACAGTTGACAACAAAAAATAGGATTCAAATTAAAGCTTGTGACCATATATCTCAAATGAATAAGAAAAACAGGCCCTTGTTGTCAGGAAAAAAGATCCAAGAAGAACCCCCTCAAGAAGATCCCCGCTCTACACACAAAATAATCACCACCAAGAAGGCCTGGCATGAGAAGCAGAAACAAGCATGTAGCCAAAGACAACTTGCCAGACTCCATATAAACACGAAGACTTGTAATATATATGGAAGGAACTCCATATATACATAGACAAAGCCATAAAATATAGAATCCGGCAAGTCATCCTTGGCTGCACTCCCCTTTCCGTCCCTACATGCAAGGCTTTTGGTGGAGCTCTGATCAAGAGGTGAGTATGACTACTAACTCATGGAACTTGAGAATTTATAGGTAAATCTGGCCACCCGGGGGGGGGCGACCATCATATAAAGAAAAAAGATGTAATTGTATATGACCGTTCACGTGACAGACGATTCTTATCTGGCTTTATGCAAGTGGTTTCTCTGAACAAAAAACATATATAACGCACTAGTTATATATATATATATATATCCATGCATGTACCGAGGCACACTTCAGAAGGCAGCCTATCCAAATTTGGCAACCAAAAATGCACTGTCATGGAAATTGTTGGATCCTTTTTTTCTTTGAATTAACCACAAAGTGATGAATGACCGTATCATCTCAGATCACAGAGATAGATGTGTGTGTGTGTTGGTGCTCACATGTATACTGCAACTGAAACCCCTAATATATGTGGGCGGTTTTAACTTCACGTGTATCGAGGTCTGTTCAGCACTCAATGCATTAATATATAGATACAGATGTATGTACTGTATTTATATTGTATATAGAGTTGGTTCCGATTCCTTTTTCTCTCTGCCACCACTCTAGGGTTCCACCTAAACAGGAATCTGCTTTTCATTCCGTCTCACGTCAACTTTTGTTCCCCTCTTCATCTTCTTCTGAACGCATACACATTTTTGCCACTCTCATCTCTGATCACCTTTCATCAGGATATGGGGTCCTCTCTAACATGTATATGCACAGTTAAACATGATGAGTATAAGTATAATAGATTTTTGTGTTACTAGCTAGAAAATAGGAAATCCAATGAAGAAGGAAATATTGGAGCTATTGCTGCATTATGAGGGGTGTAAGAATTAATACCCTTTATAGTATATATATCGGATTATCAGTAAGAGCTAATTATAACAAAAACGTATACTGTCCCTGCAGGCTAGCTATGATAAGCTATTATTTAATCAAGATGGGAAAAATCTAGGAACTCTAAATCATCATGATGCAAGAAAATTCCTTTCAAGTCTTGTATATAGACGGACAATCACAATACCATGTTGGCAATGTTGACATAAAGATGTGATTGATTATTTATTTTCTGTAGATGGACAATTGAAGATTTATCAAAGATAATTCCTTGTCACGGTTAGCAATATTTAGACATTACTTTCTATATATATATATATATATTCCCATGCCTGATTACTCTAGGGTGATTAAATTCCCATTCATATCATAATTATGATTGGGATATATATCAAAACCGGTACATGATTTTAGTTAGTCTTTTCTCTTAATTGTATTGAACCGATCATTGTTGTGTTCAGGCATCTTTCTTTCCAAGTGGATGCATGGTTCAGTTGGAAAGAGATATGGAAAGAGACAAAGAGTGGTGGGACTCGTACATGTCAAATAGGCCCCAAACCCATCACTCTCTTTCCCCCCCCCCCTCACTAGAAGATATGGTTGCTATAAAGAATGTGTCCATCAAAATATTGCTGTCTCTGATCCTAAATGTAAATCATTATTTGTAATGTAAATACATTATAAACAGAGGTTTATATTTAGAAATGAAGAGAGTACCATATTAATTGACTTATATTTTATTTAAAGTTAAGCAAGTATACGTTAACTGCTATATTGTGTTTTTTGAAAATTAAACAAGATAAAGATATGATTCCCAAATTTTCACAGCTCAAATTATGTTATCTTGATACTCCTAAAATATGTTGCAACCAAAGATTACATTTGTTTGTAAATTTGCAAACTCCGATGGAAGGCATACGTATCTTACCATCTATAGGTTTTCTTCTTTGCTGTCGTTCTTTGAATTCTAGATATATAGTATGGAGATTGTAGCTTCCTTCACTTATTTTAATGCTATAATTAAGCTCAGTTTAAATAATCACATCAAGAAGAAAAAGAATTGAAGAGTAATAAAGAATTTTCTATTGGATCAAAACCATGTCAATGAAAGTTACAGATCAGAGACTTACGCCGAGAAATATTTTTTTCAAAGAAATACAATGATAAAGAGATTGATGTTGAATTTTACGCTGTTGTTCTTTTCATTACATCTTTCCTGAGCATGTACGGAACATTTGATACGACTATATAATGGCAATTTGTAGACTGTCGATTGTGAACGTGAAGGTCGTTTTCAATGCCAGGAAAGAGTTGAAATAATATTGCTATGGTATGATGAAATTTAGAGGTGAAATTAGAAATGGAATTCATTTCCTATGTTTGGTATGGTGGAATTGGAAATGAAAATGAAATTTAAAATGGGTAGAAATGAATTACATGATGTAACCCATGGAAATGTGTTGAATTCCATGGAATTGATTTTTTGCCCCCTCAATTTTTTTCTATATTTATATCCATTTCCATCCTCATTTTCATCTTCATTTCCATTTTCATTTCCATCTTCATTTTCATTTCCACCAAAATCAATTCCAACGTACCAAACGAGTAGGAAAAATCAATCTTTTGGTTCCATAAGTTTTGATCTAGTTGTGACTTTAGTCCCAAACTTTCACTCAATGTAACTTAATTTATATAGTTTTGATGACCCGTTTGGTATGGTGGAAATGGGAGGATGGAATTGGAATTGGAATTCAATTCCATGGTGTAAGCATGTTTGATATGATGGAATTACAATTCTACGTGGAGTTCAATTCCACAAAACCCATGGAATTCAATTCAATACCCAAGCACATGGAATTCATTTGAGTTCCATGGAGCCCAAATTTTTTGGACCAAAATATCCCCTCTTATGTAAAATAGTATTTTTTATTACATTTCCAAAAAAATCAACATTTATAAAAAAAGACATGGATTCCATCTTCATTTCCATGGTATACCAAACGTAATTTTAAAGTCCATATACATATCCACTTCCATCTCCATCTACATTTCCATTTCCATCAAAATCAATTCCATTGTACCAAACGAGTTGCAGTGATTAAATTCTATATTCCTAACCATTCTATAATTTCGTCCATATATTTTAAAAAATAAATCATATATCTAATAAAAGATTAAGGACTAAATTATACAATGGTTAAAACTATAGGAACTGAGTTGCAATGAGTCAAAGTTCAAAGACTGGGTTACAATCGAATCAAAACTATAAGAACTGAGTTGCACCGAGTTAAATTTCATGGGCTAAGTCACAATCAGATCAAATGTTGAGGCTTCAAAAAAGTAATCTTCCCAACAATATATAATTTTTCCTGGTTGCTCTGGTTTTACATTAATTTCCATGGATCAATGAAGATAATCTGAAAATTTACTCATCAATGATTTAATAATTCCCCTTATTGAGAATTTCAGAAATAAGGAGTACCTAGATCTTGCCTGTATCACTATTTCTAGCTTAGCTATCTGTTTTATAGGCACCAGTAATGACAGAATCTGCCACTTTTCTTGTAGCCTGTGTCAAAATAATTAACTTAGAGGCTTCTCTCATTTTTAATCTGTTTCCCTTTTCTTTTCTTCTTTGTTACTTTTCCTTTCTCTCTAATGTTTTCTTTGGTAAACTCATGCATACTCACAACTTTGGAGTGATCTTTCTGCTTATAAAGCCACTTTGTCAGTCAAAATATTTTTTTCCCCCAAAAAGTAACACTATAACAACTAATGAATCGAGGCAGTTTCAAAGTGGCCTTTGAACTATGGAAAACACAATGTTTATTATGTAACTGTTATACTATCTGTATAGATGTACATGCAATCAATATCAATATATAATACAAAATCTATAAAAAGATACACTATTCATGAATAACAACAGTGTTTAATTCTCATGCAAAACACTGCTTTGTTTGAGCAATTTACTTTGTTCATCTCTATAGGGCCATGCCAGACATATGCATAATACGGAATCAAACTTGATGGCTTCTAAATTTCAGCCACTATCAATATCAACTAGCAATTCCAGCTAATTCCATTCAAATCAAACTGTTGGCAGTTAGAAGAATCATCATTTTTATCATCACGAACATTTAGGTCCAGTGTGGTTTCAAAGTTAGACATCCTATAGTCTTGATGAGAAATTTTCTCATAGTTCAGTTTCCCTGGCACTACCTCATTTTCAACTCTTTCCTTTCTGAACCAGCGTTCTTCCTCTGACCTCAAATCTTGCTTTAAAACAGGCGCTCTATTCCCCAAGCTCTCTTCTCCTTCAAGTCCAACATCCATGGATCTGAGTTTTGACTTACTTTTATGTTCACCATCGTTTGATGGGGAAAGAAACAGAATTTTCTCCTGCAGCTGGTCAGATAATGTGAGATCAGACTTCAGAAGAATTGGCTCTGGAGCACCCTCTTTTGATCTTAAAAATGGAGTTCGATCACATAATCTCAAATTTAAGCCCGCGAAATTTGTATCTTGGTCTCTCTGAGATCCTTCGCTAGACGTCAAGCAGCTATTCATTGAACAATTGGTGGGTTTGGTCACTTGTGCTTGCTGAGGCCACAGCGCCTGTAATTCTTTCAGCTCTGAAAATGCAGGCTCTGTGTATTGAGTTGATACTTTGGATGCCAGTTGAGAGAGTTGAACCTTGGCAGCTTCAAGTCCTGACGTGCCAAGATTCTGTATCTCTAATGTCTCTTGGGCTTTCTCCAGCACTCCTTGGAGATACTTCCCTTGAGCCTCTATCCGAAGCTGCAAGATTCGCTGTACCTGATTAAAGATTTGGAAACAGTTTTACACTCATCAAAAGTTCACAGCTTAGAATGTAAACTTTTGTAAATCAATGAGCGACAACTTAAAGAAACACGGCAAGTTATGTGCTATAATACCTCGAGCTGCTCGTGCAGCCTTTTTTGCACTTCAATTTGCATCTGTAGTGCCTCATTTATTTCTAAGTTCCTGGATTTAAGGTCCATATCCTAGTTAGAAACTGAAAAGGAAAAAGAACAATGGATATTGATGACTGAAAATCTGAACATGAGACAAGGTATCTGCTATTACTTGTCTGTCTGAGGTCTGATGCTTAAACTTTTCATATGAACTCCACTTGTATCAGACAATTGGCCTGCTGCTTCTGCAATTTAAGTCAGTGAGATTGATTCTCTTCCAAATTCTATGCTTCATATCAGCTAATTTCTGCAAATCTCTCAATCAACCTGTGGAATACATGGAAAGGATATGATGAAATAGTTCCCTCACCGTTTCTATAGGTTCCACTATTGCCCTGTCCATGCAGATTTTGACTGAGTCTGTATTTCTGTTGTACAGAATGGGTTAGTAATAACTAAACATATAAAAGGGACCTAAAATTTTACAAAAATTTAACTTTCAGTGCAGAGCAAGTTCTATTTTATAACGGGTTTTAAAGCTTTAATTTTCTAGTGTAAAAGAAGGGGGGATAATAATTCATTTCAGAACAATCAAACATCTACTACAAGCGGGAAATTGTATCTTGTGCTTCCCTCTTCTTTAACTAATTAAACTGACGATGTCACTTACATAACATTACCTTGTGTTTATTCTTAATCTAATCAAGTTAACCTGACCAAAATAGATAGGACCTGGATCCTGGAAAATCTGAGGAACTTTCGGGGTAAAACAAGGAAAAGGGTACCTGTAGATGACTCTTTAAGTGGTAAAGAGTAAGTCCAGGTATCGCCATAAGTTTCAATACCGTTTTTGGTGTTGCTTCTGCAAGAACAGTGTAATTAGGATTAGCTTCAAAACATAGATTTATTTCCTAATTCACAATCATTATAGCACAGACTCACTGTCTGGCCCTCCTAGCTGATTCACTGCTTCAACAAATCTTTCATGGAGATCTGATGTCCATTTTAGTCTAGGCTTAGCATCAGTTGAGAGTACAAGTCCTGAGTCTCCAGTTCTACTTCCACCATGAACGATCATATGCCTCTCAGGAGGGTTGGTCATCCTCAAAGGGTTAATGTTCTTTGCTTGCTGTTGCTGATGATAGTACATTCTTTCTTTTCTGTAAACAAAATCATCTTATCAATCTACCCAGAAACACAAACAGTTATAAATAATCCAATCAAGATCATCTTATTACCTGATAAATGATACCTTTTAATTGCTATTCCCTTTGGGGTTTCAAATACGAGCAGTTTTCCACAATAGCTCTGTCTAATATTTTGTTCTATCCTTGAGATTTTCACATGCTTTGGTTGTACCCAAAGATGTCCTTATAAAGCAAGTGAGCAAAGAAGGGGCACCATGTGAAGCATAGAATCTTGAACAGAAGCAACTCAAAGCTGAATACTTCATACGATATTCATTCAGAGTTACTCTAATATATATATATATATATATATATTGTGGCCTATCTCTCCACTTCCACTTTCCAATCCAAGGAAACTCTTCCCTATAAAATTACGTTCGTTGTACTTTCTGAAACACCTCAAACGTTGCGTTTGGTTCCAAAATTGACCCATCAACTTGTATCTACTTGAGCCTGCATATATTTTTGTCCTTCTGGCAAAGGCAGGAACCTCATTCCAAAAGTTCATAGAAGAATTTTGTGTCTGGGATCACAAATTAAACTTTATCTTTTCCCTCGGCATCATTAACCACACTTTACCTCCCTTTTTCCTCATGGAAGATTCTTTCACTCTTTAGTCTCTGTCACTCACCTTGGGTAGTTAATTTACTAACATCGTTAATACTACTAAACTGAAGGGTTTGGCAAAACTTTTCTAGACGAAGGCAATAGCTGGTTATGTTATAGAGAATCTAGAAAAGAAGATTCTTTATGACTGGGGCACCAAGAAATGGATACTAAGTGACAAAGATACATTCAAGAAAAAGAATAACGGTGGTGGGATGTTTCTCAAAGTCCTTGGAGATTTTTCAAAGAAAAGAATAGAATAAGAATACAGTCCTTTTTTTGTCTGGTTCGCTAAGTTTTGTGCATATGTAGACCACAAAGAATAAAATAAAACCAAGGATCCAATCCGTTTGGTCCAGACGGCTCAGCCGGGACCAAGTGACAAAAAGAAAAACGTGCGAATGTACCATCTTAACTTGACATTCATGCTTAATGCTTTTGTTTAAAGACATTGGCCTATGGGTCTATTTGGTAAAGCGGTGGAGAAGTACTTTTACCATTTACGAGGTAAATGTGTGAATGAGATTATCTCGTTTTACGGAAAAACACTGTTGAACGTGCTTTTGGAGTGTTGAGAAGTTTTCCCAAACACCCCCAGTATAGACCATTACCAGTTGTCCTAGTCTTGTGCTTGGCTTGGAATTTCAGGTTATCTTCTAAATAAACAGTCTCATTGAACTCAAAAATATACATACGTAAAAATTCACATATTCACGTTATTCTTAAACTTGCAAGAAGTTTAAGAATTGGAAATGTTGAGAAATAGTTTGGTTTGATTCATTTTCAGGATTTATGCCCCCATTACATGTGTCCGTTGTTAGTGGATTATGCTTATGCTGCTTTATTTTGCAATGTAATCCATGTATTTAATAACCAAGAATTATTACTTTCAGAACACAGAATCAGTTATGTGATCAACAGCTAGTGCAGAATAAATTCTACCACTTGCCATTATACCCAATGTAAGGAAAAAATAGGTTTTATTGATTAATAAGAACATGCATGATGACCGAGTAAACATGCAAGAGCCGGCATTGACAAGCTGAATCAGCTGTGTGTATTTTAAAATTGCAAGAGTTAATTACCAAAAATAAAACCAAAAAAGGAATAAAAAATCAATTCTAATGTAGCCCTTTGGTACATCAATTGATTCTGACTTCTGAGAACTTATTCTGCAACTAAGGAGAAATGGCAAAAGCAGGCATTGACAAGCTAAATCAGAAATGCTTAATTGTGTGCCTTCAAGTGAATGAGATTCAACTAAGCAAGATGCCTGATTTGGTACCACATCAGGAATATTGTATTGTACTGACAACCAAGAATTCACATCTTTTGACAACCAGTTTAATAGTATTAAAACTACTAATACTTTTATTTATGCTAGAATTTTGTATCATGATGAGATAAGTTGTTTCATTGCCTCTCTTTCTATGTCAGATTGAAA
>JANTPZ010003807.1:0-29470 GCA_025593235.1 Vachellia pachyceras
AACCCTTTGCCCACTAACCATACGTAGTATTAGCTCTATGATTTATTTCTTTTATGAATAAAGTTGCGGCCGTTACTTAATTTGCATTGTTTAATGTCGTTGAAAAATATGAAATACGCCTTTTCGTATACTTTCTAAATTCATTAATTACGTCTTTGATATTAACTTCTTATTAGTAATATGAATATGACTTCCCTCCAACAACTTTTTGAACGTATATTTTGGAAACCTGTCCTATAGAGATATTTTAAGAGAAAAATTATAAACTTGACAGACGAATTAGTATATTTTTTAACAGAAAATAGACAGCAAATTGAAAGCTCTACTAAAATAAATCTTCTGTCAAATTCTTGTACTTATGATTAAAGATCATAATAAATATCATCTTGTCAACTTTGTTTTAATTTTCTCTAATAGAGGGAACACTTTTTTTTTATATTTCCAAATGGCGAAATGTGGATCAACATCATTGCTTTCAAGTAAAGTGTGGGTTCAGCTGGCGAAAGGATTGGGCTAGTACTTTCACCAAAAGGGAGAGGGTTTGATCCCGGGGAATATCACTATATTGTGACTCCAGTTGTAGCGTTTGGGGAGGTATCTCCATAGCTAAGTGAAGTTGGGTTGACATACTCCCAGACTAAAGGGCTTGCTTGGCTTGCTCCAGTGGTCACAGAGACATGCCCCAGTGGATCATGAGTTAGGTGTCCTGCACTTAGATCGTGGGTGAGTCCAACCCCTTTCCTAAAAATTTTGTACCCAAAAAAAAAGATAATAATATAAGTCAATCTGTCGATTACAAATTGGTAACCTGATGGGTCGAGCTGAAAAAATCCACTTACTTGCGGACTAGAATTTGATCAAACATTTTGTAATTTAATTCAATAACGTAATATCGACTCCTTCTGTGCGTACGCTGAAAGTTTTTATTTTTAATTTAATAAATTTACTCTTAGTAATTGCTATCTCTACCATTAATTATTGTTTGATACTTATGGTGAACCTATAAAGAGAATGTATTCATATTTAATACATAACAGTTCTTCAAACAAAATTGTTCAAATTAAAATATATATGTCAGTAAAAAAGAAATATTTCTTGCTAGTCTCCCAAACACCACCAGTAACGTCATATACGTGTCTTGTTTTATTATTGTGCAGTTAAAAATACGAAGGAAATAAGCGAGGATGGTGGAGAGAGATGAGGAGGAACTTATTCACATAAGTCGAGATAAATATGTACTTATGGTGGAGAGAAATAAGCGAAGGAAATACGGTCCGTTTGGTAAAGCGCTGGATAAGTACTTATGAGCTTATTCACACAAGTCGAGACAAATATATAGAGGAGATTGTCTCGTTTTGCGGAAAAACACTGTTAAACATGCTTATGAGTATAAGCACCTTATTGCCAAACAAGCACATGTCACTTGCGTTTTGTTAATTAAAGAAGCTTCTAGAAACTATTCAGACAGCGGATAGTTGAGCAACGAAAGCATGGGACTAGCCATGCACGCGCACACAACACAACACCCCCCCCCACCTCAACGTTCTATTTATGCATGCTTCATCTCACTTCCGCATATATATATCCAGCTTCCATACGTATTTCTATTAACGGTGGAAAAATATTTTTATCATTTATGAGGTAAATGTGTGAATGAGATTATCTCGTTTTACAAAAAAAAACACTGTTAAACGTGTATTTTGGATGTTTAAAAGCTTTCCCAAACATCCCAAATAATTAATCATCATCACCGGTTCAGCCAAAGGTGCGCGCAGCTTTACACTTGTTTATATTTGTGTATACACACTCGTTTATTCACAATTTGGACCCATTTAGAAAGCGTTGGAAGAATGATTTTTTTTTTGTCAGAATGCATTTTAAAAAAAATGAGAATTTATTTAAATAAATTTAAAAATGACTTTTGATGAAAAGTTGAAAGAAAAATGAATCTAATTAAATAATACATATATTTTTAATTTATATTGTTATAAAATTAAAGAAAAATAAAATGATAAAAAGTGAGGCAGAATGTCCTAAGTCGCGACCTGAAATTTTCATGTATAGATCACGATTTAAAATTTTTAGGTTGTGACTTTGAACTCTATTGTGACTTTGAAATGCATTTTGGATAAAATAATTTTTTTTTCTCATTCCCAAATTAATGCATTGCAACGCTTCTAGCGTCATAATGCATTTTAGGGGCAGAATTTTTCCGAACATGCGTGACTTCCCGGAATGCAATCGTTCCAAAATGGGCTTGTAGAATGCATTGCCACGCTTTGTTTGATTCTACTTTTTTTCAGAAGAAAAGTTAGCACGCGCATCTCATTTTTAGTAATAATTTTTCGATGTTCCGTAAGAAAATATTATGATTTACATCATCATTAGCTAGTCAGATCCCTTTTCGTGAGTGTTTTCGAAAAAATCACTGTTGAAAATGCTCACATGGCCGTCGGGAAGCTTCTAGCCGTTGTCGGAAAGGATCACCTAGGAAACCAGGTCGCGCTGTGAAGAAGAAAGCTAGTAAATAACAAAAACCAAAATGGACCCTTTCTCTGAACCAATTTGAAAATGGGGAAGTAGAAAATCTAACTGGATTTTATTTCTCTAGTACACCTTGCATATTAATTTTTTTATGTGTAATTTTACCCTTCATATTTTTAATTTGGTACAATTTCATCCATCCCTTAACTTTTAATCAATTATTCAAACGAAATTAATATTTTAATCCATAACATTTAACTTACTTATAATTCAATCATTTAAATTATTTCATAAAATCAAACTAATAAAAAATGAGTTTTCAAGTCTCTCAACAATTTTTATTTACAATAATTCATCAATTTAAAGGCTCTAAAATCAAGTTTACAATAACTCCAGAGATAAAATTAGTTTTATATGTGTTATTTTACCCTTAAAAAATTATAATTTTGGACCCCTTTGGGCCTCTAAAATTCAACAGCAAAAAAAAAACAAAATGTCACTTTCCCTTAAAGTAGTTTTTGGGCCTAGCAATTAATATAAAAGGAAAGACGTCGAGGCCAGCAGCCCACTTGGGCCACGTTTTATTTGCCATGGATTTAAACTTTAAAAAACTTTTGGACCCTTTTTCCAGAAAAATGTTTTGGGCTGTAGCTCTTATTTTTGGGCCATATGTGACTGGACTCATTGACACATTTTCGTCCAGAAATTTAAAAAAGTTGTCAATTGGGTAAATATTATGGATTTTCTTACAAAACCATATTATTTTTAATTCTTATTTGGGCTCCTTTTTGTTCTAAGATAATTATTTGGGCTCCCTTTTGTTTAGTTCTTATTGATGAAAATTTATTTTAGTTCCAAAATACTAAAGAATGTGGAAATAAATGTAATTTTACCAATGTCATTTTTTGAAGTTTAATTTTACTTCTACATCATTTTATTAAGTATTTAAATAAATAAAATGTAACATTCAACTATTTTACAATTTTTTACCTTTACAAATATTTTATTTGAGTGAAATAAATTAAGACTGATTTTTAAACAATGTTTGGATATTTGTAAAGGTGGGAGGTTTTAAACTCCCAATGAAATCGTGTATATATGATTATTTCATTCCTCTATATGATATTTGCAATTTCTCATTTAATTATTGAATTAATTCTATAAATTTCCTGTTGAACTCACTTTTAGTTTATTTTCATTTGAGCCATTTGTAGAATATTTATTTGAGCAATTTGTCATTTAATTATTGAATTAATTTTGGAAATTTCCTATTATGCATGCTGGGTCATCAATCGGTTATGCGGAAGAATGATTATATGCTATTAACATAGCAATACTTTTAAAAAGAGTACAGATATTAACTTTGTAGAATAGTTGGTTATGAGAAATGATAGTTATTCGGATGCTCAGTGGTTAAGTGATACTTAAGTAAGAGTACGTAATTGCATGATATGTAATTTGTTATTTGTCCATGGCCATGTGATTTGCAAAAGTATTGAGGTGGGACCTTATGCTGTGAATTATTACCATATAATATGCAAATATGTTGAGGTAGAACCTCATGATGTATATTATTTAATTGCAGATCTTATTTTTGCATGATATCTAATTGTTGAAATAGTTTTAATTATTAAATTTTGTGGTTATTTATTTGCTTGAATTATGCAAAGTTGTATTAAAATTGTAATATCAAAAAATAAATTATTATATAGGTGTATAAAACAGTGAGATAATGTAATATTGACTTGAGCATGTATATGTGGAATTCAATTGATTCAATGCCTCCTTCAATCTCACACCTTTATTTTATCCGGCACAACGCATCTTTATATATATATATATATTCAACTACCGCCTGGCCTCCTCCATTTCCTCTCTCACACTAACCATCAAACACGTTGCCTTCATTTCTTCTTCATCCGCTTCTCTTCCTACTGTCAGCTTTGTTCCTGCCCCTGTGCCTTAGACGAGCTAAGGATAACCAGAAACAACCGCCAGGTCCGCCGGCCTGACCAGGTATCGGCAGCCTCCACCTGCTGGGTACTCTCCCGCATTGTTCATGTTGATAAATTGAAAAGAAATTCATTGATGATAAAACATTGTTTATAGGTCTAACTTTTGAGGGTGATAACTTGACTCTAAACTTTTAGAGACCTCTTAAAGAAAACCCATGTTAACCTTTCTCTAGAGACAGATCCATGTTATCATCTTTTTTTATATTGATAGAGACTTCGCATCCTCTTACACTTATCACAATACTAAAACCCCATATTTATAGAAACTATTCAATTAGTCATTTTAATCAACGTAAAATCACATATTATATTTCTAACATATCCCCTCAAATTGACACCACTTAGTCTCATAAAGTGTGAACTTGAAAACACAAACAACGAGGGATTAGAGTGAATAAACCATACAAATTTCAAGCGATGAGGCTTATTTTCTTGAGATCGCACTCATCTTCTACGTCCACTTAGCTTCAACTTCAATGGATGATTACTTGTACTCGACAATATAATTTTATGTGTCCCTGTAACTTTTGCTGTCTCTGTCAATCATGCTTTCTTCATGAAGTCAACCATATAATCTGGACCTATTGGCACCCATAACAAATATACGGCCTTGTAAATTATGAAAGTAATGCTTCCACGATTCGTCCTTACCACCAATATCTCAAATGGTGAAGTTAATATTCTTGCATTCAACAGTCTTCACATTGAACCCAATGACAGAAAATGTAGTTATAATCTCTCTAAGCTTGAGCTTGTACCATATGGTGGTGTTACCAACATCATCAAGACTTCTGCAATTAAGCGCACATAGCCATCCACAAGCTGGGAATACAGCTGAAATAGTATTTGGTTGAAGTTTCTGATCTTCAAAGGATTAATCATACAACCCCACGATATGACACTCCTTAGAAGCATCCACTCGCTGAACCTTACCACTCTTTCACTAGTGAGCATCTTTCATAGGTTTCATCTAGAGTTATGGCGCTAGTAACTCTCTATTTCCCTGGGATTTCATTCTCCATGATCGAACCATCTTGGAACTGTATATAAGTCTTGCTCTGATGGCAAACTACGGAATGCTAATAACACGAGCAACAAGAATGACACCATCATTCGCAAGGAGCTTTACATTACCCCTACCTTCTCCGCGAGTACCGCCACATTATTTGCAAGTTTTAAGACAGAGTATGCACTGTGCAGCAGAAGAAGTAGAGGAAAAAATAGAATGAGACACTAGAGTGCAAAGGTAATGTTCTGCTATGCATTTTATTGATCTGATGCGTTAATACAATGTAAAAAACCAATGAATATATAGACTCCTAAGGTTGTAACTAAATCAGAAATTACTGGAAATAAATGCCTCATTTATTTGCTAAAATTCTGGAAATAACTAAACAAACATAACAGCTCTTAATTTTTTGCTAGCCACTTTACTGGTTCTTGATTTTCAGCTGTTGCACCAGATTTTGAATCAATCTTCCAACACTCCCCTTTGATTCAAAATCACTTACTCCAAGTAAGGCTCTTAGGTACACATGTCTTTTGCCTGATAGTGTTTTGTGAAGATGTCTGAAACTTAACTTTTAGTGTTGCAAAACTTTAAGATGATTTCACCTTTAGCAACTAACTCTCGGATGAAATGATGCCTCAATTCTATGTGCTTTGTTCTTCCATGTAGTACTGGGTTTTTTGTCATGATTATGGTTGATTTATCGTCACAATACAACTCAGTTCCCTACTGTTGCTTTTGCTGCTTCTTCTAACATTCTTCTAAGCCAAATACATTGTCAAGATGCTACAATAACTGCAATATGTTCAGCTTCTGCAGTTAACAAAGCTACAGTAGGTTGCTTCTTAGACATCCAAGTGATTGCTCCTGACCCTAGGCCAAAAACATTTCCAGAGGTACTTTTCCTATCATCTATTGAACTTGCCCAATCACTTAGAATTCTTTTAACTGCACCAAAATGCTTTAATGAAGGATTGCTCATGTACCTTGACATAACACCTACCGAAAATGAAATATCCGGCCTTGTGTGTTAGGTAGATTAGTCCACCAACAAGACTTCTATATAGATCTGGTTTTATTCTTTGAGCTCTATCATCTTCCTGCAACTTTTGCTTAATATCCATTGGTGTAGCCTTCTTCTTGCAATCTAACACATTGAGCTTCTTCAATAGATCAGCTGCATATTTCTTTTGAAAAATAAAAATTCCAGCTTCATCTTGCATAATTTCTAGATCCAGATAATAATGCAACAAGCCTAAATCAGTCATTTCACACTTGCTCATCATATTGGCCTTAAACTCATCTGGTAGTGACTGATTTAAGCCCATATAAATTATATAATCAACATACAAACAAACTATAATAAATTCTGATGTACCTTGCTTATTCACATACACAGTAGGCTCATTATCACCTCTGAAAAATTCATTCTGTCGAAAATAAGTATCAATCTTGTTGTACCATGCTCAAGGGGTTTGTTTTAAGCCATATAGTGCTTTTCTTAGCTTGTAAACCTTCTCTTCTGCTTCTTTAATCACAAATCCTTCTGGTTGCTCTACATAAACATCTTCTTCAAGCTCTCCATTGAGAAATGCTGACTTGACATGAAACTGGTACACTTTCCACTTGAGTTGAGCTGCCACTGCTAGCAATAATCTCACTGTTTCAAACCGAGCTACTGGAGAGAATGTCTCTTCATAGTCTACTCCTTGCTGTTGAGAGTATCCTTTTGCCACCAAACGCGCTTTATGCTTTTGAACACTGCCATCTGTATGAAATTTTGTTTTGAAAATCCACTTCAAGCCTATGACATTCTTTCCTTTTGATAAATATGTTAGCTCCCATGTTGTATTCTTTTCTATGGCTGTGAGCTCTTCTTTCATTGCTTTCCTCCACATTTCTTTTTTTGCTGCCTCATCATAAGTTGTAGGATCTGGAGCTATTAAGGCGAATTCATCATTTTCATATATCTCCCTTAATGATTTGAATTTCCTTGGTGATGTCTCATCTGATGACTCACTTGCTGATCTTGAGCTGCTTCTTGATAGAGTAGTTGCTGGACTATTTTGAGTTGAAGTGATTGGAGTTGGTGGATTAATTGAAGTTGAGTTTGCTTCCTCAATTAATGGCACCGGAAGTGGGTTTTTGTTGCTGTCTGTGTTGCTGTCACTCTAGCTCCAAGCTGCATCTTCATTAAAAATTACATTTCTGCTAACAATTATCTTTCCTTTAATAGGATCATGCATTTTATATGCCTTAAACTCAGTACATGGTGCTGTCAGCAAGCTTCTCACCATTTGTGCTGTCAGCAAGCATTTTATAGTCCTTTCCCTTTCAGCAAGCTTCTCACCATTTCCCCATGTTTACGTTCTGCTATGCCATTCTGTTTGGAGTGTATGGTGCTGTCAACTCATGCTTTATGCCATTCCCTTGACAAAAATGGTTGAATTCAGATGAGGTAAATTCACCACCTCTATCTGTGCTAGTACTTTGATGTTGGCATCACTTTGCTTCTCCACCATGGCTTTAAATTTCCTAAAATTCTCAAATGTTTCTGATTTGGATTTTAGGAAATATACCCAACTCATCCTGCAAAAATCGTCAGTAAAGAGAAGAAAATAACAACTTCCACCTAATGATTCAGTACTCATAAGGCCACACAAATCTGAATGAACAAGTTATAGGCATTGTTTTGCTCTCCATGCCTTTCCAACAGGAAATGACTTCCTAGTTTGCTTACCATAAATACAGCCTTCACATATATCAAGTGTAGACACTTTTGGTAAGCCAAAAACCATACCTTTTTTCTCCAATAGTTGCAGCCCATTAATGCTTAATTGACCATATCGTAAATGCCACACCTCATCGATGTCCTTTTCACCAGCAACTAGAGCATATTCTTGCATAGCTTTAAGATCAAATAGGGACATTCTGTTTTTTGTCATAGGTATTCTCACAACCACTTGATTAGATGCCTTATTTTTTATGACACATTCTCTATTATCAAACAAAACAGAATATCCACTCTCCATTATTTGACCTACGCTCAACAAGTTATGTGCTAGATTGCTAACAAGCTGAACGTTTTCCAGATGTTTAATTTTACCTGGAGCAATGTTAATTGACATTGTTCCTTTCCCTTCAACTCTCATCTCCTTGTCATCACTAAGTCTGACTGTCTTCTTTTGAGTTTCATCTAATTGCATGAAAAATGACCTCTTCCCTGTCATGTGATTTGAGCAGCCACTATCCACGAACCAAACTTCACTTTCTACAGTTGGTTGATCAGCATACACCATGAACAACTTGCTTTCATCATCAGCAGATTTTACAAAATACACTTGCTTGTCTTTGAACCAGCAATCATCTTTCATGCGCCCATATTTCTTGCAATGATGGCACTGAATATTGCTCTTATCTCTGTAACCAGATCTGCCTCCTCCTCTACCATGGTTGGAGTTCTTTCCTCTGAATCCTCTTCTGCCTCTTCCTCTACCACCTTGTTGTTTAGTGTCCTTCTTTGCTTGGAATGCTTTCTCTTCTATCTTCTCCTCTTTTCTGTTAATTCTTGCTTCATGTGATTGTAAGGAGCCCATCAACTCATCAAAGGTATAAGTTTTTAGGTCCTTAGATTCTTCAATGGCAGCAATTACATGATCGAATTTAGAAGGAAGACTTCTTAATACATGTGTTACCACTGTCTTTTCTGTTATATCTTCTCCAAATGACCTCATTTGATTGACAATTACTGCTACCTTTATCATAAATTCCTGCACAGCATCTTCATTCTTCATACGTAGGTTCTGAAATTCTCGGTGGAGAGTCTGCGACGTAACTCTGACCACTGTTGATGAACCATAGAATGCTGTTCTCAGAATTGTCCATTCTTCCTTTGTTGTTGAAGCACCCGCCACTTTGGAAAAGATTAAATCATCCACTTCTTGTTGGATGAAGAATAATGCCTTTGAGTCTCTCTTCTTGTTTTCTCTGAGTTTGGCCTCCTCATCATTCTCATTGTACCCATTTTCCACCAAACCCCATAGCTCTTGAGACTTGAACAGAGTTTTCATTTTAATGCTCCAAAACTCATAATTTTCGCCTTTGAAAACGGGTATGGAGGGTTGGGAGATGCTTACTGTGCTATTGTTGTTGACTACCATATCACCCAGATTTGATCAACAAGGCTCCGATACCAATATGCTGGTTTTAAGACAGAGTACGCACTGTGCAACATAGTAAGTAAAGGAAAAAATAGAATGAGACACTAGAGTGCAGAGGTAATGTTTTGCTATACTTTTTATTGATCTGATGCGTTAATACACTGTAAATAACCACTGAATATATAGACTCCTAAGGTTGTAGCTGAATTAGAAATTACTGCAAATAAATGCCTCATTTATTTGTTGAAATTATGGAAATAACTGAATAAACATAATAGCTCCTAATTTTTTGCCAACCACTTTACTGGTTCCTGATTTTCAGCTGAAATCTATTGCACCAGATTTTGAATCACTCTTCCAACATTATTGACCATAGCGAGTATAATAGTAAGAGGCACAAACTTTATCGCTAGCTTCTAGCATGGATACTAGAATGGTGGTTTATAACGGCGGTGATTGAGCGGAGACCCAGGGAGATGACTCAAAACCAATAGCCGAAAGTCCAGGATCATGAGTATTAGGTAGCCTTGCCAGATCTTGATCTATTGGCGACTGAGGAAGCAAAATCTTCCACGTGAGAACAGGAAAGGAGAGATCACAGGACCCGTCATGTCTCTTGCGAAGCGCTATGGACCCATCATGTCCCTCATACTCGGAAAGCTCCCTGCCGTTGCGGTCTCTTCGCCTGAAGTTGCCGAGCTATTCTTGAAGGCACACGACGTCGTTCTCTCTAGCCGCCCAAAGAGCCAAGCGTCGAATGGCGTTCTCCGAATATGGACCTTACTGGCGCAGCATGAGGAAGCTCTACACTTCGCAGCTCTTTTGCGCATCCAAAGTGGACATGTTTGGTCCCATGAGAAGGGAGGAGCTGAGACGACTGGTGAAGGCAATTGAGAAATCGGCAGCGGCGCGTGTGATGGTGGATCTGACGGAGAAGGTAGGGCAGCTCGTAGAAGACATAATTATAAAATGATATTTGGGCGGAACAAGGACGAGAGATTTGACATGAAGGGGCCTGTGCATGAGACGATGGACTTGGTTGGAGCCTTCAATTTGAGGTTTTCAAAGAATAGATTTAATTTACATTAAATTGTAGAGACTTTAAGATCCAATTAATTATGTGATATTATTAGTTAGTTGAATAATTATATGATCCACTTAGTTATGTAATATTATTAGTTAGTTGAAAAATTTACTTTTCAATAATATTTAATTTACATATATTTTTATTTATTTCATTTTTTAATTATTATTGTCTTTTTCCTCAAACTTATCACAATGGCTGTGTTTGGGGGAGCTTCTGGACTTCCCAAAAGTACGTTCAACAGTGTTTTTCTGTAAAATGAGATAATCTCCTCCACATATTTACCTCGGCTTGCATAAAAGTACTTCTCTACCACATTCCCAAACGGACCCAATATCTAAAATAAAATATATATATGAATATTTAACATTTAATGAGATTCATGTCTTTTTAAGTAATTTGTCACAAAAAATGACTTCTCCCACGTTTATCCAAACAGTTTCTCCTTTTCATAGAAAGTCACTTTTCCACCGCTTATCCAAACATAAATCACATTCATTTTTTAACTTCTACCCAGAATTCCTTTTCCAGAAGTCATACTACCAAAAAATCACTTTTTCCACCGTTTATCCAAATGGACCCAATATTACATATTTCGTGCCTTTCATGGCGCCACTTGATATCCAGGCATCCTTGTCCATTAAACTCAACTATATATTTACTCTTGTTCTTTTTCCTTCTGCTTTTTTTCGTTGTTTCCATCAGTAAATCTATCCATTGTCTACCAACGTCCTCTAAAATTTGGATCCGAGTGTGGTCAAAGTTAAACAGAGACATAGAAAGGTACGGAAATTTAAAATAGTTTATGTGCCTTTTTGGATTACTGTCTGATTTCCAACGTGATTATGGCCCACGACAAAAGTATGCAAGCAGGGTTCTATCTTAATTTGTGGAAATTTGATTTCCTGATACTATTAATTTATGCCTTTTTTTTCAAGAATAGAGATGATTGAGTCCTTATTTGATGCTGATATTGGGTGCGCTGGCGCTGAAATATTTAGTGAGCCACGACCTCACTTTTACCAAATTCAAATTGAAAACATGCCCACTTGGTTTAGTTTCAAAGATTTTGAAGTATTTTTTTCACATAGATCCAACGTTATAAAGTATTTTTTTGTAACTTGATACTGGATGCATCAAAAATATTTTAAAGTAGTGAATGTACAAAAAAATCATACTTTAATGTGTTAAATGCAGTTTTAAGATGTAAGATGTAAATGAAAAATATTTCAAATTATTGAATACATCACAAAATACTTTAAAGTATTAAATGTACATGATAAAATGCTTCTTGAACATAGCTTAAGGGCTTGTTTGCCTTCTCTTCCTGAAACCTATGTTTGATTTCAAAATCTAGGTTTTACCCCAAAACCTAGGTTTTGTCCAAGCACAAAAAATTTTTGAATAAGTTATTTTGGTTATAAAACCTCAGTTTGAAACCTAGTTTTGAAACTTATGTTTTCTTTTTCCTACTTTTTCCTCTTTTCCTACTTCTCTCTCTTTCCTCTTCCCTACTTTTTTCCTTCTTTCTCTTTCCACTTTCCTACTTTTTTCCTTCTTTCTCTTTCATATTTCCTACTTTTTTTTTCTTTCTCTTTTCTCTCTCATACTTTTTCTTTCTTCGCTTTCCTATTTCCTACTTTTCATTCTTTTTATTTTTTTTCCTACCAACCTTTTTGTCTTGGAATCCGTAAAAGCTAATAACTATCCAAACATAAATCACTTTTCAAAACTTAGATTTTGTTTCGGAATCTGTAAAAGCTATTTTTCAAAATCTATTCTCCAAAACCTAGGTTTTACCTCGAAATCTGTAAAAACTATTTTCAAATTAGCTTCCAAACAAACCATAAACCTAGTTTTAACCGTAGTGGCGCACTCTGTTTTCGTGTTATAAAAAGGTGTGGCCCTGGTTGAAGGGGCACGTATCCTTTTGGTGTTGCGGGACAACAAATCTCCTCTCGAGTCCAAAAAGGAACAAGGAACCATAAGTGCCCCATTAAATTTTCTTGTCGGCATTAACACATTATTAGCTTTTTAAGCAAAATAATAATAAAAGGCTATTACGAGTACATATATGATGTCCAAAATACTGGTAGTATTCAATGGACCAGTTGGTTTGTGTAAATGCCAATTAAGGACTTCATTTGAGGTAATTGTTTCTTTATTTGGTGATATATCGAGTTTAATAAGTCAACGTGGAGGTGCAACTATTGCATGGTGGTGTCTAAAACGCCCCTGTTTTGATTTTAGACACATACAATGCAAAAAAAAAAAGACTTGTTATAATATCGATTGCAATAGTTTATGTAGTGTCTCCCGATCATTTATAATCCTATCTCAAATTAAAACTATTATTCTTTATACAGATATTCAAGAGGCATTAACGAAAATAGTTTTACTCAAATGATTATATGAGTCATGTAGATATATTTTTATCTTACAGGTAAATCAAATAAATTCTAATTTCGCATTACTCAGTTCAAATGTCCAATTAAAATCCATCACCCAAGGTTAATCAAAATTTTCCAAATTCATGTTTACTATTGATCAAGCACTGAGCAGATAATAAGATTGAAAATGAATTAACAAATTAAATTAAACATAAATAAATGGTTCAAATATATTTAAATCCTTAAATTAGTACTTAGCTACTTAAGATAAAGAGAATTAGCAACACATGCTTTAAATCCTTTTGGACATTGGCCCTCCATGCTTTGAATATGTGTTCCGAGCGTGTCCCTGTTCCAGCCATTCCTTATATACATATAATGTGTTGCTCATCAAACTGTCACTGCTCTTTCTTTTCATTTTTTATCTTTTTATTTGTCAAGATTTTCTCTCTCTATAACTTCCTAAAAAATAACAAGATAAAAAATAATATAGAAAAATAAAATCAAAATTTCTAAGAACTTTAAATTTTATTATTTACTATTATTTAATGAATTCTCAAGATATGCATCATTTGATAGATTTATTATTTTAAATAGAAAATTTGTTGATGCCTTCGAATTTTGGTTTGTGTATATACAAAAATGGTATATAACTATAGTTTTCTAATTCAATATTATGTCCCTCTGTTACTTACTGGCTTGCTTTAGTTCCTATTTCAAATTGTGCTATGCAGATTTAGAAAACAAAGTTATCGCATCATATGTTTTATTGTTTGTTATAATATAAAAAAAAGGATTTGACTGGAAACAAAACAAGAAGAAAGACCAAAGTGCAAGGGGGAAAGTATGGGAGATTGCCCGTTTGATAGCATGGAACTGAAGGCAAAGATTTGGATTTGGAACTGGAAATAAGCTCATACATGTTTGGTGGGTTAAAATCCACTTCCCTATGAAACTCGATTCCACCCCACCCCTTTAAGAACCCAGTTCTACCTCTTATGGAGTTTGGATTTTTACCTTTTTACCCCATTTCTCCTCAACTTTAGCCAGAGCGATGGGCTACAGCAAGGAAAACAAATCTCTTCTTTCCTTGCATCCTTTGTTTCATAGATTGCAACCATGATTTGTTGATTGAGTTTGGATTTTGATTAGTTGTGTATGTGATTGATTTTGTTACAATAATGGTTGATTCTTGCCGGTGGTGCCTATTGCAAGGGAAGAAGAGATTTTTTTAGGTAGAGGGTATTTTTGTATTTTCCTATTACAAATGTATATTTTAATTAAAATATACATATATCACTTCTTCCAACATATCGACATGATTTTAAACCCACTTCCACATTCACCTCCATTTCCACTCACTTCCATTTATACTTCTACTTCCATCAAATGACTTCCGTGTACCCAACGACTACAAGGCATAAAATTGCCATTTCACCCTCCCACCACTTAAAAACCACGACACCCCCTCATTCATCTTAATTCTTCATTCTTCTTCAGCTTTAGAGGCGACGTGAGAGAGAACAAGAGCGATTGTGGTTGGTGTTGGGTTCATCGGAGGAAGAGGTTTTTGACTTATACAAGTAAGGATTACATTTCATGTGAATCTCCTAAACCTTCCTCTACCTTTATATTCTTCTGTTGTTGTCATTTTATGTTTCAAGAGTTGACTCAAGATTGAGACAACACGAGTTTTCACCAATTAAACAAAGTTATAAGCAATATTAGATCTTTCTTATATTATATGGAGCACTAGGTGCAAAATTTTGTTGTGGATCTGTTGAAGTTTAGATCGCGGTACTGTTCATGTGAATAATAATTCCACTCTATTTCAATTTCTAAACAAATGATGTGGGTTTTCATGGTTTAAAGTAGGGCAGAGCAATGAGCGGAATGGGTTGGCCCGATGGTCAGCCCGTAGCCTGCCCATTTAATATTAACTAGGTACGGGTTTAGTCCGAACTCGGTGGCAACCCGTTTAGACTCGTTCTAAACGAGTTGCCCTGGAACCTGTCGGGTTAAGGCTGGTTAACGGGGTAGCATGGTAATTTATTTTGCTTGCAAGAAATGGAAGACTGATTTTTTCACCCAAAAAAAAGAAATGGAAGATTCTTTTTTGCAGTAAAGAAGCAAAGATCCCCTGAAATGAAACTGTTTCACCGGTAAAAATGAAACAAAGATCAATTTCTTGCAAGGAAATGAAAGACTGATTTTTTTGCAGCCAGATCAAGAAACAAAGATCCCCTGAACTCTTTCTATCAGATCCCTCAAAATGAAATACTGATTTTTTGTAGGAAAAATGTGAATTAATATTGGAAAAACATCATATCTTAGCTGGAGGATCTTCAAAAATCATAACTCAGCTAGATCAAGAAACCTCTATCGGAGGAGGAACGTAAAGGTCAACTTATAAGAGCAGAGTATTGATAAGCAATTATCATCCAATACCACACACAACTTACCTGTGAGCGCAGTAAACAAGGCGAGCAACTAGGGGGAGCAGCCGACGATGAAGGACTGAGGCACTGGGTAACCAAGCACGACTAGCCGGTGATGAAGGACTGAGGTAACGAAGGAATGAAGCACTAGCAGTGACTGCGAGTGCATGATTAACGCGAGCGAGGGCACGAGTCGCTCGACAACAAGACGGAGGTAGTTGGAGGAGAGAGGATCAAAAGAGTATGCTTGCTTGGTGGTTGAAGTGAGGTTGTGTCAATAAAAGAGAGAAGTAAATGGAAAGGGAAAAAATGGAATCGAACTGGAAAGGCTGATATAAAAATATTTTTTATATAAATTGGAAAAAACTGGAAAGGTTGATATAAAAAATATGCTCACAATATTGGTGCAGCTAGGAATCGAACCATGAACCTATGGTATTTGGTATATGCCTTTGCCAAACAAACTTATAGTGTCTTATTGAAAAATTAAAGATATATATATATAATATATATACAGGCGGGCACGGGCAGCCTAAGAGTGTGCTCGTAGCCGGTCCCTTTTATCCTATTAGCTCACATGTTCAAGCCATCCTGTTATGGGCTGCTTTTTGGATGGGCCCAAATGGGTAAACTCCATATCAGGCCAAGGCGACCCCACCGGGTTTCGGGTCATTTGCTCAGCCCTCATTCAAAGCATAATACTAATGTTAGAAAATTATTGTTGGCTTCAAAACATAAATTGAAAGTATTTATGGTGTAAGTTAATCTTAAATGATCATCAAGTGCTCAATGAAATGTTTGGTAGAGAAAAAGATTGATTTAGATGTTGGCTTATGAAGTTTGTTTTGGAAAATTTCTAATGATAATATTATGGATTGAGTATATTCATTTATTATTGTTAGGAGGAAAAGAAGAAGATAAGTTGGAAGTTAAAGGTTAGAGAAAAGTTATTTATGGAGAGCATAATAGGTGAATGAATAGCATCCCATTATAATTTTATGAAGTATGTTTTACAATATTTCATATTTTAATTTAATCATCACATTTTAAACATGATTTTATTTAAAAAAAAATAAACATGATTTTATTAATGGAAGTTTATTGAAATTATTTAATCTTCTTATTGATATTGTAAAGAGTAAGGTTTAACGACTTTATTTTATGTTATTTATTCTTCTCTAATTTTTATTTATATTAAATATTCATGTATGGAATTGAAATGAACTTTTGAGATATTAATAATTGCAAAAGTTGAAGTGTAATAGTATTTATTTAAGATGTTTTATCACTGTGAAATCATGCATGAAGATAGCGAATGACATTTAAATGATATATGCTCTGTGCATGCTTGAAAATGGGTTTTTGAAATATTACTTACAAACTTTCATGCTAGGATCTTTATTATAAAATATATATATAAATAGTGTTATTATTAGAGGTGGTTTGGAAATTGATCACATGTATACTTGAAAATGTTTTTGAGAGGACTGAATATAGAACGTTGGTTACTAACAAAAGTATTGTTAGTCCTTAGCACACCATGGTTAATCTCAAACTCACTTGGTCTTCGTGGGTGTTGACTCACGCTTGTTATTTATGGAGTCTATCCCTACACTTCTTTCATGGCCTCGAGTTGCTCTTGTTGGTTACTTACCCTCGTAGACTATATGTTCACACTTGCTTCTTTGGACTCATGCTGCACTTGGTTATTTATCCTCACAAATTGTGTGTCTACACTTGTTATTCTGTTTTGCACCTTCAATTATCTGCTGATTATCCACATATAATTTTGATGTGGTGGAATTGAAGGTAACTCCTCACCCATGTGGTGAACATTGTCTGTTATTTTTTTTGGCATAAAAAATTTCCTGTTATTTTATGAGTAAGAATATTTTGAACATTCCAATAGTACCTTTTGTTTTTAATTTCTATTCATTTCCACAATACCAAATTTCACTACGCAATAATCTTAAGAAAAGAATGCATATATAATCTTAAGAAAAGAATGCATATTGTATTATTTTACAATTTGACAAGTAATTTATATTTAAAAGTTAAAAGGTTAAGGAATACGATTTATCTCATATTTCGTATCAATCACATCTAAATTTTAAGGTGTTAGGTTTGTGGAACTAGCCATAACAGTATTTTGGGATCTCTCTTCCCACTTATGATTCGATATTTGGAAAGAAAATGTTTTGGCATGATGTTTGGGAGTCTTGGCTTGTGAATGTAATTAATTTTCTCTGTATCATTACAATTTTAACGAATACCTACAAATAGATCGTGATTGATTTAGGAGGCAATCATGGACCATTTTTATCATTATATACAAATATTAGATAGGAAAAGGAAAAAAGCACGACAAACGTATGACTTAACAATATATTAAAAAATTAAATCGAATCGTATGAGAGTATATATCAATTCGATTTCAAAGTAACGTGTAGGACAACTGATCCGTGTGAATTCAGGCTAATCTATTTTGATATTTCATAGATTATATAAAATACATAAAAAATATTTTTTTCATAAATCATGCATTAATGACAATGCCATTTATTTTAAAATCAAGGCAAAATATGACTTGAAATTTAATTTATCATAACATGAAAAGTAATTTTTAATACAACATGTGACTTTTTCATTTGTCGTACGCGGAACTGCATTTTTTGTCAAAATTAAAGATAAAGACTTGTCCCCCAATGCTATTTTTTTTAATTTCATTCCACTTTCAAAAATATGTAATGGCTATTGTTCAGAATAAATCCCTCCTGCTCGTTCACACTCTAATAATTGAGTTATAAAAATGAAGTCAGAGAGACCTTATTATTTTTCATGGTCAGTAGAACACGTAAGCCTTCAATTTTTTAATGGGGAATTACAATCAAGTCCTCAAAAAAGAAGATAAATTATATCGCATAAAAATCATTAAATTGGTATAAAGTCTCAAGTGACATTTTGAGTGATTAGTTGAAACTGTAAAAAAAAAGTTTGTTCTAATTTTTTAATTAAAAATTTAATATACAACTAATAACAAATTAGGATATATCACTAATAATAAGTTAGAACATCTCAATTAATAAGTCAATATATTATAAAATAGGGAAAATAGGTCAAAATGTCACTAATAATAAGTCAGGATACCTAAATTAACTAATTAATGTGCTACTAATGATAAATTAAGGTAAACTCATCCTTTTACAATTGCAACTAATAGCACACACCTTTAAAATTTCATATCAATCTATGATTTGATGGTTTTAATTTACCTTTCCTGGTATTTGAGTGTAATTCCCCCATTTTTAATTCTTCGTCCACCACCTCAATAGGGATAAGACCTTCCACTTCTATATATAGCGACTAGCCTTCATCAGTCCTTACACAAACAATCAAACATGTTCGCTTCCCTTCTTCTTTTTCCACCTCTCTTCCTTCTATTAGCTCTGTTCCTGTCCCTGTGCCTTAGACGAGCTAAGGATGACCGGAAACAACCACCAGGTCCACCGGCCTGGCCGGTTATCGGTAACCTCCAACAGTTGGGTACTCTGCCGCATCGATCCCTTCAGTCTCTCGCCGAGCGTTATGGACCCATCATGTCCCTCCGACTCGGACAGGTCCCTGCTGTCGTCGTCTCTTCCCCTGAAGCTGCCGAGCTTTTCCTCAAGACGCACGACGTCGTTTTCGCAAGCCGCCCCAAGACTCAAGCTTCGGAGCTCCTCTCTTATGGCTACAAGGGAATGGCTTTCTCTGAATATGGCCCTTACTGGCGCAGCATGAGGAAGCTCTGTACTTTACATCTCTTGAGTGCATCGAAGCTGGACATGTTTGGTCCCTTGAGAAGGGAGGAGCTGGGGCAGCTGGTGAAGTCGATTCACAAATCGGCGGCGGCGCGTGAGGTGGTGGATCTGACGGAGAAGGTGCGGCGGCTTGTAGAAGACACAATGTATAAAATGATATTTGGACGAAACACGGACCATAGATTTGATTTGAAGGGATGCGTTCAGGAGGCGCTGAACCTTGTTGCAACCTTCAATATTGCAGATTTCGTGCCTTTCATGGCGCCACTT
The DNA here is from genome assembly GCA_025593235.1 of Vachellia pachyceras. Lineage (NCBI taxonomy): Eukaryota > Viridiplantae > Streptophyta > Magnoliopsida > Fabales > Fabaceae > Vachellia > Vachellia pachyceras. The sequence goes on from JANTPZ010003807.1 coordinate 19,651, forward strand.
GATATGCAGGTATGTTATTCATCAACTAAGCTATATATATTCCTTCCGTTGCTTTTTCCTTCTGGCTTATTCAATGTTTCAATCATCAACAAATCTGTCCATTTATCTACTAAAGTGTGCGCGCGCGTGCGTGCGTGTACCCCCGTTGATTTAGGGCTTGAGAAGACGCTTGGTGAAGAGGAGCAAGGAACTTGATGAGATATTAGAGATCATTATCAAAGAGCATGAAGACGCAGAACCAGTAGGGCAGAATAACCGACACAAGGACTTCGTGGACATACTTCTCTCTTCCATGGATACTTACGATGATCAGCACAATTTGGTCATAGATCGAACGAACATCAAAGCCTTACTTCTTGACATGATCGCTGCTTCATTCGACACTTCTTCTACTGTCATCTTGTGGGTTTTCGCAGAACTCTTAAGGAATCCTAGGGTGATGAAGAAACTCCAACTCGAACTAGAAAATCAAGTGGGAACAGACAAAATGGTTGAGGAAGCTAATTTGCCCAAGCTGAGTTACTTGGATATGGTGATTAAAGAGACTATGAGGCTATATCCTGTTGCACCTTTAGTAGTCCCACGGGAGTGTAGGGAAGATATCAGAATCAATGGGTATTACATAAGGAAGAACACACGGATCATGATAAATGCATGGAGTATAGGAAGAGATCCCAAGATATGGTCTGATGACGTGGAAGTATTTTGGCCAGAGAGGTTCTTGGATAGCAATATAAGCTATCGAGGATCTGACTTCCAGTTCTTACCATTTGGGTCGGGTCGAAGAGTGTGCCCGGGCATGCAACTGGGTTTAATTAATGTGAAGCTTATTTTAGCACAATTAGTACACTGCTTTAATTGGGAGCTTCCACAAGGCATGGCACCAGATGAATTGGATATGACTGAGACATTTGGCTTATCAATGGCAAGAGCAAATCGCTTACTGGCTCTTCCAACTCATCGCCTATCAACTAATTAAGAGCTCAAGTACAAAAGTAATAATAAAATTCTACCAAAACTACATTCAGCATCGTTTATCATTTTCCGTCGCTAAATGACATTTTTCTGGTAGTGTTAAGTGTTAGTTTATATGTAACATCTATGTAATTTTTGCTTATATTTTAAATGTTTATGAGTATTTTTCACCTTCAAAAGTATGGATGCAATTTTAGTAAAAGTTTATATGTATGTTTACACTTTACCCATTAATTAATTGATGAATAATGTTAATTTGAGATATTTTCAGTTCAATAATAATATATGTAACATGTTTGTTATTGTAAAACTATAAGTTTAATTGGTTTGTCAAACTTCACTGTAATCTTCTTTACTCAAATGGTAAAGGTATGAAGTAAACTTATTTTATAATGCCAGGTTTCCTTATTATTGTCATAGGTCTTGCAATAGAAAAGTATTATTTATTTATTTATCCACTAATCATTTACGACATTTAATTTGATTTTGCCATTGTTTTAGCTTGGTCAAAACTGAAAGATAAAGACTTGAACCCCATGGATTGTGACATTGTGTTGGCAAACAAAAAAAAGAACCCCATGGATTGTATGGTGCTATTTTTCATTTTTTAATAACCATAAAAAATTCAAATTACACTGATGTTATATAAATCCGAACAACATAAGTATGGTTTATGTGGCCACATGCATGCTTTGACCTATCAAATAAATAAATGCAACTTGAGGGGCACTCCACCTCCTATGCACGTTGTAACATCCCATCATCCCAGAAAAACAAAACAAGAAGAGAGAGAAGAAGTTGCTTGTGCGGATGGAAATAGGGAGTAGATGTGATGACGTGATTAAAAAATATATATATCTGCGGCCCGGGGGATCCAGGAGCGTATTTTCTTATTTAAGGTTATACTCTTAGAATTATTCAGATAAGTAAAATATTTTATTTTTATTAAATTTTTTTATGAAAGTTGTTTTAAATATTTTTTCTTTTTAATATTAATAATATTTTATTAATTAGAGAATATTTTTGAATTTAAATATTTTTCAGTCGGAGTTTTGTATCATATATTAGTAGAGCAATGTCTGTTATATATTTATGTGTGAATAGAATTATTTATTCGATATTGACAACTCTAGGGAGTTTAAATCCCTAAGTTATTATTTCTATGTGAAAATTTATTGGTTTTGAGCACGGGGCTTACCGTTGTGATAGTATTATCTTTATTTGGCGAGAGGTAACCACTTTTCTATCTTTGTACATGCTTGTAATATGTTTATGAGTAGTTATAAATATTTGGTATTATGAAAAGTACTATTGATATTTGATTTATAATATGAAACTATGATGTTAATGAAATTGTATTATGGGACCTATTTTTATTAAAAAATAATAGATGTTATTTACACGATGGTATTGTTTCATAACATTGGAAATATTGCATTAAGAACTTGTAAAATTGATCATGACACATGATAAGTTCCATTATCATTTGTTGATATGAGAGGGAGTGGTGAATGTTGATTTAATAGGAGATTATTTCAGAGGAAATAAGGAGGTGATTTTCTTGTACAAAAAGAGAAAATAAGAAGATGGGCTATCAAGTATATGCTGATTAGTCATTTGGACTATTTGTATTTAACAGGGTAATGACACCTACTATTAGTAGAGGGGGAACTCATAGTCCGACCTTGTACTCTGGATTTTGGCCGGTCCATATAACTTGATCAGAGAGCTCGTTGATTTGTAATACCAGTTGCATGAGACACTACTAGCCCATGAGTTCAGTCAAAGGAAAAAATGCTGGGAGGAAATACGGGAGGTCAGAGAAATAAATTATTACGTAATGATTTTTGTGCATATTTGTGATGATATAAGCATGAGATTATGATATTATAAATGGATAAATATGTATGTAAATATTTGTATGTTGATGATGTGATATTTTGTTATAATGTTATATGCATGATGATTATCCCCGTTTGATACCTCGTGGGCACTTACTCGTATGCCCAATGAAATGGATTTATTAGTTGCTGAGACTTTTGTCTCATCATGTCATTTTAACATTTTTTTCAGGTGGTAGATCACATGCTGGTCTGTCAGGGAACACTTCGAAAGCTTGAGCCACTTTCATTAAAATTAGTGCTTCCATCTTTTGGTTATGCTGGATGTAACATCCCCAAAATCCTCCCTCGTAGATATTGTCCATGTTGCAAACAGAGTAGGGTTTTGCTCTCCTACAGTTCTACAATACTCCAGAAAACGCGTCTGGGACTTGAGCGCACCCTGCCTACTGTGTCTCCCTTCCTCCATCACCCTCTGCGGGGTCTCTCAGGGTGTTAGATCCCAAGCAACTATTGGTGTGATACTCTCCTCACCAACAGAAATTTTTAGAGTTAGGGTTTTGAAAAGTTTTAAGTTTTAACCATATAAGAGTATAAGAATGTAGAGGGATGTTAATGGGTAGTTTTAACCAGTTTAGATTTTTGATTTGGTTGTTTTATTATTTTATAACAATTTTCCTTTCAATTAGACAAAATATTGCTATTTACTGATTATTTATCTAATTAAAATCATATTAAGCAATTAATTTTGGATGTTGGGAGTGCTATTTGTAAATCCCAAAGCCCTCACTCGTAGATATTGTCCTTATTGTTGATGCCATGTTTTGATGATAACAAAATGATTTAAGGAATTATGATGCTTAACTTATTGTTGATTTCAAATTACTCAAGTTCTGTATCTCAATGAATAAGCTTGTATGAAAGTATTGGAAATACTCGAGTACTGAGAGGTAAAAACTCAAGTATTGAGTATTTCTCATGTGATAAAATGAATACTTTCATACAACACTTGAGTTATTGATGAAAGTATTGATAATACTCGAGTAGTGTTTAAAAATACTCGAGTATTGTGTTCTAAAATATTTATGTGATTCAGCACTTTGAGTAAAAACTTGAGTATTAGGTTGAAGTGTTCACAAAACTCGAGTAATGTCTTTAAAACACTCGAGTATTGGCAATTAAAATGTTCTAAAACTGAGTGCTTCCATGAAAATTTTGAGTATTGAAATGAAGTGTTACCAACACTCGAGTATTGATTTTACAATACTCGAGTATCGGGCTCCTTTTCATAACGGGTGCAACACTTTGTGCTGAATACCTGAAGTTTTGACTGAAAGAATTGCCAACACTCGAGTATCGAGTTCTTTTTAGACTGGCTCAACACTTTATGCTGAATACTTGAGTTTTGAGTGAAAGTGTTGTCAACACTCGAGTATTGAGTATTATAATACTCGAGTATCGAGCATTATTTTCAAAACAAGCACAACACTCTGAGCAGAACACTTGAGTTTTAGCCGAAAGTATTGTGAACACTCGAGTGCTTATTTTTACAACACTCGAGTATTGAACTTTCTTCTTCACAAAAGCGAATACTTGAAGCAGAACACATGAGTATTTAGTTGAAGTGTTGTTAACACTCGAGTATTGACTTTTCAACACTCGAGTATCGAGCACAATTTTCAAAAATACACAACACTTGATTCTGAACACTTGAGTTATAGTAAGAGTGTTGTCAAAACTTGAGTATTGGCCTTTAAAACTCGAGTTTTGTGTTATAAAATTCAAAATTCTTGATCATCACTCGAGTCTTGTGAAACAACACTCGAGTATTACTTTTCTGAACGGCTATTTTCTTTTCTAACAACTTTTCACCTGCTCTCTCTCTCTGCAACTTTCCTTTTTCGTGTCTAATAACGTTTGAATCTTACCTACCTTCATAAATGCAGAGATTCAGAATCATGGGAGAAGAAAAAGCTGTGCACGCTTCTTACAGACAAACAGTATGAATCAAGCTGTCGTCGCCAACATTCCCAAAACGCATTTAATGAAGCATTAATGGCGAAGACGAAGAAGTGGTTGATGAGAGTAACGGGCAATTAAATGTCTCTAACGGCATTTCTTTATCTCTCATCTATAAAAGGACCAAGAATTCATTACAGAGAAACATATACGAACATTTACAAGCATTCAAAGGCATTTATTATATTCTCTATTAAATTTTCAATATTATCTTCTGAGCTTCAGCACTTGCTATCTACTCTTTGAGAGAGTTTCTTTGAGCAATAATTCTATAAATTTGTGAAAAATTCAAGGTTGGGACTTTGAAATTGTTGGGTTGAAATCTGGTCAGAAAACAGAGAGTGTGAGACTCTGTTTCATTGTGTATTGTAAGGGGGAGTGAGAATTCTCATTGTAAAGGCTGGTGAGCCTTATTTGTCGGTGATTAGTGGATTGCAAAGCTTAGAGGTGCTTTGAGGATTGGACGTTAGTCAGAAGGACCGAACCAGTATAAATCTCCCGTGTTCATCTGCTCTTCTCTTTGCTCGGTGAAATTGTTTTAATCTTGTGATTTTCAAGTTAATTTTTAAACTGACAAATTCACCCCCCTCTTGGTCAAATCCTACACTAACACTTGTTGTAAACAGAGTAGGGGTTTGCTCTCCTGGAGTTTTACAATACATCAGAAAATGCGTCTACGAGGGGAATGTATCAATATCCTTATAGGTTGTATTTCGTTCACCTTTCCAATCGATGTGTAACTTTACATCCACCCCTATAGGGCCCAGCGTCCTCACTGGCACACTGGCCGGAGGTTTGACTCTAATATCATTTGTAAAATCCCAAAGCACTCATTCATAGATAATGTCTTTGTTGTAAACAGAGCAGGGCTTTACTCTCATAGAGTTCTACAATACTTCAGAAAAAGCGTCTATGAGAGGAAGGTATCCACACCTTTATAAAGTGTGATTCGTTCATCTGACCAATCGATGTGGGACTTCACATATACCATTTGTAACACCCCCAAAACCCTTCCTCCTAAATATTGTCTTTGTTAAAAACAGAATAGGGTTTTGCTCTCCTGGAGTTTTACAATACTCCAGAAAACGCGTCTACGAAGGGAAGGTATCCACACTCTTATAAGGTGTGCTTGATTCACCTTCCCAATTGATGTGAAACTTCACATTCACCCCCATAGGGCCTGGTGTCCTTCTTGGCACACCAACCAGAGCCTTGGCTCTGATACAATTTGTAACATCCCAAAGTCCTTCCTCTTAGATATTGTCCCTGTTGCAAATAGAGTAGGGTTTTGCTCTCCTGAAATTCTACAATACTCCAGAAAACACATCTAGGAAGGGAATGTATCTACAGCCTTATAAGGTGTGCTTCGTTTACCTTCCTAATCGATGTGGGACTTAACATCTAATGTGAAGTCCCACATCGATTGGGAGGGGGAATGAAGCACGCTTTATAAAGTAAAAGTTTCTTTATAGAATAAGTTATTGAGCAATGACTCAACCTAGATTAGTAGCTTTAAATGAGTTAAGTTTTTAGGATTGAAGTAAGAGTTTTACACAATCAACCACTTTTCACTCATCGTCTAAAAACGAAAACAAAGGGAACAACATTCCTTCGCACAGGTCTAGGAATGCTCACAAGTAAACCAAGCAACAAAGCACACAACCTACAAACACCCACACACACAAAACAAAGACACTCCCAAACACAAACACAAACACAAACACCAACGGACACAAAAGTTTTGAACTACACAACGTACTGAGACACAAACACATACCTTTGGGAAATCACAAGTCAAGGAATGAACACTCACCGTTTAACAGAGCAGTAAATGAATAGTGTCGCTGCACCTCCTTCCTCCTCCAGTTGTGTCGTCCTTTGTGATGCTTCAACATTTTTAGCTTGTCCCACGATGGGTTTTAAATGTCCAAGAGAGCGCCAAATTTTTAGCTCAATTTAAGGGGCATCCATGTCCTTGACCAGTTTCATCATTCATAGGAATCTTGGATGACATCATTTTTTGTGGGAAATGTAATTCCATTTTTCATGGAATTTTTGCCTCCCGCTCTAAGTGAACATTGAATGAAATGTGGGCACCAAACGTGTTTTGGTGCTGGAATTGAATTCATTTTCCAATTTTTGGCTCAAAATTCCCTCGAACAAATGGGCCCTAAAACGAAGAAACAGATGGAAACAAAAAAAAAACATTATAATTGACAAAACATGTTTGTTTGTTGTGATTCTATAAATATATAGATTGAGTAACATAAATACTTCAATTTCATCAATATACCAAACATGTTATATAAGGAAGTATTGGGTGTGACATCACCCATGCATAACTTGGAAGGGGGAAGGGAGGAAAGAAGGAAAGCTCGAAGAATGAGAAAAGAAAAGAGAGAATTTTGGAAAATTTCAAAAAGAAAACAAGAGGAAAGCAATGCAATCTTTATTCAATCAATAAGGCATTAACCATAGACCTGATAATTAATCACTGAACATTTCAAAATCCTAAAATTAAATTCAAATCATAATTAACAATAAATTTGAAATTAAAATCAACTATTCCTAAACGATGCTAAATATTTAGAATATCTAGGTGTTTTAATCAATCATATCCCATTGTCAATAAAACTTTTATGTTATTGTATGCCCAATAAAGGACTTGGGCTACATCAGTCTAAGGTCCAGTCTACAGGTCTACAAGAAGACATAATTTAATGAAGGGACATGTGGAGGATTTCCAGTGAGTTAAATATGTCTTCCACACTCCCTGATTTTGGGTAGACGGTTAGATCTAAAAATTCAGTGTCACCCTTAGATTTCCACGACTAGATGTACAACAAAGGGTAAAGACCACTTATTTATTTTTGCTTTATTTCATAATGTACACACTTTTTTACACATCTTATTGCTCATTATTCTTTCTATCACGCTATGCTACTCTATCTTATTGTATTTCAAACACTACTAAAAAATGTCATTTAGCGACGGAAAAATCCATCACTAAATGGCTAGTTTCCTTAAGAAAATTTCTATTTAACGACGGAAAATAGCCAATCCGTCGTTAAATCGTATTTTTCTAGTAATGAAATATTTCATCAATACAATCTCAATTTTCCACCTTAAATTAATTTTTAACTGAAATTTACACAGCAATTAATGCATAACAACCATTTGACTGGCTGTTATGGTTTAGAGGCCCAATTTTTCCCCTAGTGTTTACTCCATATAAGCATATCAGAACGTGTATCGCTTGAATTCTATTGAGCAACGTTATCAATAATTTTTTTTTTTAGAAATGACTTTCACTCCATTTATCTTTCTTCGCTTGCTTCTGTTGGCATGCTTTGCTATAGTATCAGCGATCAGCGATGGAGACAGCTAATTAATGGAGACTACCCTACATGGAAGATCCAGAATTCAAAAGCAAACCACAGTTCAGTAGAGGTAGATCCAGAATTCAAAAGCAAACCACAGTTCAGTGGAGGTATAAATAAATTAAATTTATGAAATCTCAATAAAAAATTATTGATGAGACATATAAGCTCATTGATAAACTAAATTATAAATAAATTAAAAGTTAGAGATTAAAAGATTAATTATCTCTAAAAGAATTAAATAAAAGTTAAATAAATAATAAAATTACAACGAGAAATAAAATTACACCAAAAGGATTATAATAATAAATATACCTGATAAATAAAATGAGGTTTTTTTTCCAACGGAAATCAGGTTTACTTTAAACCTACCTCAGATAAAATATACCAGCCATTATCTCTTGGGTCCGTTTGAGAACGCGGTGGATAAGTACTTTTATACAAGTCAAAACAAATATATGAAGGAGATTATATCGTTTTACGAAAAAACACTGTTGAATGTATTTTTAAGGCTCAGGTTATCAAACAACATCCATATCTCAAAGAGGGGAGGATATATATGTTATTCAAATCTGAAACTGCTTAATTAATGTGATGGAAAAAGACAATTCAGTAGCGAACAGTACCAGAAAAGGACTATTTAAGGGTGATCAGTGCTAAGTTTTTTCCTCATCCTCCATGTGATGTTCAGGTACCGTGTACAGGAAGTAGCACAAATCTATAACTAACGCAAGGAAAGCGCGTGAGTTTGAAAAAATAAAAACCATTGTTAGTTGATTTTTGCCTGCCATTTAAGGCTTGTTTGAAAATTATTTTAAAAATAGTTTTTTTATAGATTTTGAGATAAAATTTAAATTTTAGAAAATAGATTTTGAAAAATAATTTTTATAGATTCCGAGAAAAAATTTAGGTTTTAAAATTGATTTATGTTTGAGAATTTATTAGCTTTTACGGATTTCAAGGCAAAAAAGTTGGTAAGAAAGAGGAAAGAGAAAGAATGAAAAGTAGGAAAGAAAAAAAGAAAAGAAAGAAAAAGTAGGAGAGATGAAAAAAAATTAGAAAAGAAGAAAGAAAAATAAAAAAGTAGGAAAGAATAAAGAGAAAGAAAGAAAAAAAAGAAAAGGGGAAAAAGAAGAAAAAGTAGGAAAAATAAAATTCAGGTTTTAAATCGAGATTTTGTAAGCAAAATAGTTTTTTGAAAATTTTTTGTACTTGAAAACTTAGATTTTAAAATAAAATCTAGATTTTGTACAAACAAACCATAATTCTAAATAACTAAAAAAGCAAACCACAATGCAAAAACCAAATGCATTAGATTTGACAAGGGTAATTCAGTAATTTAGAATCTACATTTTGATGGTTCGTCATTCTAAATAACTAAAAACAAAATTTCATGGTCCTCCCTCCTCCAGGAGAAAATACCAGTCACTCCTGATCTTCACTTCAATTCTCCCTAATTAAAAAAAATGAACAGTTTACCGTTACGTAAAAAGATATTTTAATCCGCCTTCAATCTCACACCTTTATTTATTTTATGCGGTACAGCAGTACAGCACACCTCCACGCTGCGTAGATGACCTTTCATATATATATATATATATATAT
>JANTPZ010003808.1:0-13716 GCA_025593235.1 Vachellia pachyceras
GAGGGGGGGTTGCGAAGGAGAAGAGGGTGGGCGATAGAGGGATGCAGAAAAATCTTCTTCGCAAGAACCTCTAATGAAATCCGCTCGGTTTTGTCCTTGCTGGGACCTAACAGGCGATGAGGGTATGAAGGCTGCTGATGTCGGAGAGGTTATGGGTTTGGACGAGGAGGTGAAAAATGGGCTCCATGGACTGCAGGGGTAGGGAGGAGATGGGTTCTGGCCATTTCAAAGGAAAGGGCCTCAAGGCTTTCTTGAGCAATCCTAGATCAAACAAGCAATTCCTGCGTCTGTTTAGGCCATTGAACAATGAGCCCACATCATTCCCCATCATTTGTTTGTTAGTTTTTAGCTCAAAGTGGACTGAGGTCTGCAACTCTGAACTCTAGTAGAAGTAGAAGCGATGAGGCCAACAAGGCAAACGGATGAAAAGCCTAGGGTAGAATAATTATTAAAAATTGTAAATAAAATGAGTGTGTAATTATAGAAAATACATGATAGATAATAAAAGAATGCACTGATGTAATAGTAGGATCTAGAGGATCCATAACTTTATAATACACTGTAGCAGTTTGGAAAATCGATGGGAGAATTCATTTTGACAGAATGTATTTATATTTGGATAAATGTTGGAATGCATTTATTTTGACAAAAAGGAGCTTTTTGTTTAAAATGTATTTTAAAAAAAAGGAGTTACCAAATGATGGAGTTTGCAAGTTAATGGATTTCTAGGTCTAACATGTATTTTGAACCCAAAAAAGCTGTTGTTAAACAGGCACTCTACTGTTGCACTACGGGCTCAAAACTTTTTCTTCTATTTAATTAATTTAAACAATTATTAAGGTGCTTCCTCATATAATTTATTTAAATAATTAATGAGCAAAAGGGGAAAGTTGATGTTAAACGGAGAAAATAATTAATTACATATTTTTTAATATACCATTTAATTTAAAAAGTTTTATAAATGATAGAATTTATCCTTTGCTGTAACCGTTCAATATCATTTTCCCATCTGGAACCACTTCAACCTCCATGGAAGACGACAAGGCCTAAACTCTTTCGCGTTAGCTAAAAATCAAGGTTGAAATGTAATGAATTGCTCTGTACTGGCACAACGCCGTCAGTGCTGGAATTGTTTTGCTCTTGAGCTTCGGCCTTCGAATCCATTGGCATGAAATCTAGATCTAGGCATGACTCCATTTTGGAAAACACGTACTCACCAAAAAGAGATGAGGGCATCAGTGGAATAATAAAAATATGGTAGGGGTATTTTAGTCTAATATTTTCATTCCCCTCTAAAACCTCCCAAATTGGAGGGATCAAAAAGAGAGGGAGGGAAGGGGAGAGAGAAGATTATTTTTCATCCCCTCTCCTCCAAAAAGTTCAAACCAAACAAGGGGATGATCTCATTAAACCCCCCTTCCCCCCCTTCCCCCCAACCAAACAGGCCCTATGGGTATTGAAAAGCCACTGGTATGGACAAGCAAATCCTGAGTTCAAAAGCAAATCAAGTCGTGAGCTGACGTTGAAGAAGACTCTTGTTTTTCACTGAGAAAATCCTTCTCATGCTTGTGATATATCTATACACATCATGCATATATTACAAATATTATATCAAACTCTTGCTGTCATATTTTTTATTTTATAAAGCAATATGATATTATAATAATTAACAAAATAACATGTTAGGGTTAATATAATATTTTTTACTATGCATATAAAATTATTTTATCAATTGAAGTAATAAGCATTTTACAATCAAAAATTAGAAAATAAACTTATAAAAGGATATAATTATCAATTTATAATTAGCTCCCCTCACCCTTCTCTTGAACTAAACAAGTAATCTCTCCTCACCTCCCCTCCCCTCCCCTCCAAGCAAACAGTGTTCATAGCTTCTCGTTGTCCACCCAGCACCCTTGCCTCCATTTAATTAACATCTCTACGTTGAACCAAACACAATCTTAGGTTTTTTTGTCAACCTCATAAATGTGATGCAACCACGTAACTGACCCAATTAGCCCGTATTGGTGCCGCGAGGGAACACGTGTCATCCTACAACTTCACATCCAATGAATGGCAATAAAATTTTCGCCAGACACTGAGAACAAATAATCATGTTCACACTACACTACTTCAGACGACATAGGAAAAAATAAAAGGAGTGTCTTTAACTTCGTGGCTTGTCGATCGAGCTGGGTCGTGAAAAGGGAAGTATAATTAACTGGAGCCATGGAAAAGTGAAACCAATCCAGGATATAAGGAATCATAGATTCATAGTATCCAACTCTCTTCTCTTTCGCGCCATCAGGTTCCCGAGCAGGCAGCGTCTACAGTTGCTACTTGCTAACTACCTACTCAGGTTTGATTTTCTCTCCTTGTATTATTATTACTATTCTTCTTCTTTCAGTTATTATCCTTATTCTTGGTCATGCGATGACCGGCCGATCTTTCTCCTGTCTGTCCTTTCTTCTCTCTTCTGCCTGGCCACCCTCTGTAGGTGTTCTGAATATTTTTTAATTCTGTTATCTGATTTTTATATTCTTTCTTCTTCCTTTACTTTTCTATGTTTTTATTCTAATATCTTGCATAAGGGTAGATGAAGTAGAGTGAGCTGATTCTGTTTATCAGCCTTTTGGCCAAATAGACAGATAGATATATAGATTAGCAGAGTCGATGGTTCTTCTGCATACTTTGTACTTCTGACTTAAAACCAGTGAAAAAAAATAAAAAAACTAACAAGCCCACAAAAACTTTGGGTGAAGGAGGCTAGCTTGAAGCAAATCGTGAGAAGTGCCTCTGACCCTTAAATTTCTAGTTTCTCCCCAAAATAATCATGTATCATTTATACGCTGGATTATTGATTATGAATTGACTTGGGATGAATCCTAACTTTAATTCCGTTCACTATTTTAAGCTGGTTAAAAAATTCGTGGATGGATACGTTAGCGTCTTCTTTCTTCCCCTTCTGCAAACCTGAAGTGGGTATATTGTAGAGTCCTTGATTTTTTTATGTTTTTTATCGAAAGTCAGACCTATACAGCTAGAAGATTGTCTATATTCAGGCTTAGTGGCCTATTTCACTTCTTTTCTGGGTGCATATTTGTTTATCTGCTACTCTGATGGTGGCGGGTTTAGTCTTCCGGTACTCAGGCCCCATTTGTTATGAGAGAAAAAGGTGTACTCATCTCATCTTGCTCCTTCCTTTTTGACAGGCTTCCCTAAATTATGGGGCGCAAGCTTTTGTGGGTGGCTTTCTGTTTATGGGCTTTAACATGCTCGCTTCTTCCTTCTTTCTCTTCTGGGCTTCTGAGAATTGGTTTGAAGAAGAGGCGTCTAGATCTTGAGAGCATCAAAGCTGCCAGAATTACAAAAGAACAGCTAAAACCAGGCAGACCAGTGAAGGGTGCACATAGGTATATTGGTAGTTCAGATGAGGATATAGTACCTCTGAAGAATTATTTAGATGCGCAATATTTTGGAGAGATTGGAATTGGCACACCGCCACAAACCTTCACTGTCATATTTGATACGGGCAGTTCCAACCTGTGGGTTCCATCATCAAAGTGCTATTTTTCTGTAAGTTCAACTTAGCCTCTTGATCTCCAATACTCTACTATATAAGGGTCGTTTCTTGACTAATTTACATGCAGATTGCATGCTATTTCCATTCTCGGTACAAATCAAAGAAATCAAGTACATATAGCAAGAATGGTAAAGCCAACTGATTCATGACGGTTTCTCATTATTCTTGTTTATCATAGTGGTAATTTCCATCAGGCATGTAGTAGCTTAGTATATTATATGCCTTTTAATTGAAGTTCCAATTATGCCTATCATTTTGTCAAATCAGGAACGTCATGTGAAATAACCTTTGGATCCGGATCCATATCTGGTTTCTTCAGTCAAGATAACGTTAAAGTTGGTGATGTTGTCGTCAAGGATCAAGTGAGTACTTCTCAATTTGAGCTTCCATTTCAACATAAACTATAGTTTGTCCCCAATCTGCAGCAATACTTAATTTTACTGCCACATCAATCTCTTAACTGCAGGATTTCATTGAGACTACCCGAGAAGGAAGTCTTACGTTTGTGCTAGCTAAGTTTGATGGAATACTTGGACTTGGGTTTCAGGAGATCTCTGTTGAAAAAGCCGTTCCAGTGTGGTATTGTTTGCCTTGTCCCTTTTTGTTTTCATTTGCATCTGTTTTCCTTGCTCAAGTATGGTGATTTTTTCCCCTGCTTTCACCTCTGGTCTGCAGTGCCCTTAATTTACTGATCTATTATAAAATTGCAGGTATAATATGGTGGATCAAGATCTTGTAAGTGAAGAGGTATTCTCTTTTTGGCTCAATGGGGATCCAGATGCAGAAGAGGGTGGCGAATTAGTTTTTGGAGGTGTTGATCCAAATCACTTCAAGGGAAAACATACTTATGTTCCCGTTACCAAAAAGGGTTACTGGCAGGTTAGCAAATGCATAAAATAATTTGATAGGAAATTATTTTAGATAGTTAAGTCTGCTCTCAGTAATTAACAAGGACTTTTTTATCTCAGTTTGAAATGGGTGATTTTCTCATTGGAGGTCTGTCAACAGGTGATTCCATTATCCCTTAGCTGACAAAAAGCTCTTTGGGGGACTGAGGTCTTAGAGGGGGCAATTCAGTGATTGTAGTATATACAGATTACAACTGTCTTTTCACCAAGCTAATGTGCTTGTCAAAAATATTGATATTACTGTTAGGTGTTTGTAAGGACGGCTGTGCTGCTGTAGTTGATTCAGGAACATCCTTGCTTGCTGGTCCCACTGTATGTGCTTCCATCCTTCCGAAAATTTAACATTTGTATCTTTGATCTATAACTTCTGCTAATTGTCTGGTAATTTCAGTCTGTTGTGACTGAAATCAACCATGCCATTGGAGCCGAAGGAATTGTGAGTTCAGAATGCAAGGAAGTTGTATCTCAATATGGAGACTTGATATGGGAACTCTTAGTATCAGGGGTAGGTTCTCCGACCTTGCCTTTCATATTTTGTGTTCGGGCTGTCCATCTTCTATTCTTGGACCTAAATATAAAATGGCCCTAATTTGCAGGTACGGCCTGATGAAATCTGCACACAACTTGGTTTATGTTCTGCATATGCGAAACAACCTAAGAGGTCCGTTCCCAGTGTTTCATAAGACACGTAATTATTTATTCTCAGTTGCTAACACTGTCTTAGAGTTTGGCTTAAAATTTAAGTAGACTGCTGAAGTGATTTTGTTGATCCTAATGGCATGCAGTACTGGAATTGTGATGGTTACTGAGAAGGAACAGGGAGAAGGGTTATCAGCTAGAGAAGATGCTTTGTGCACTTTTTGTGAGATGGCTGTTATTTGGATGCAGAATCAGTTAAAACGAAAAGTAACCAAGGAAAAAGTACTGAACTACATAAATCAGGTGATCATTTTGAAACAACCTTTCCAGAAAACCAAGTTGTAATATAATTTTTTATGTGCACTGATTCTCAGTTTTGGTAATTGTCAGTTGTGTGAGAGACTGCCAAGTCCAGCTGGAGAGTCCACTATAAGTTGTGATAGTCTATCTCAAATGCCAAACATTACACTTACAATTGGAGAAAAACTTTTCGACCTAACCCCGGAACAGGTTTGCTTTGCTTTCGATATTCTAAAAATGAATCACAACTAATTATGATATGTGTATATATGTTAGCTTGTTTATATTCTGGACATTGATTCTGAGGATATGCTTTGGCTGCATCATTTTTCAGTATGTTCTGGAAGCTGGAGAAGGCCTAGCAAAAGTTTGCATTAGTGGGTTTATGGCATTTGATTTTCCTCCTCCACGGGGTCCCCTCTGGTATATTACCTTCTAATTATGTTCATAAATTTAGAATGACGCATGTAATATTCAGAATTTTAAAGATTTGTGCCGTTTTCCCCTTGTAAAACATGTTAAACTATATGTGGAATGCAGGATTCTGGGCGACATTTTCATGAGGGTATACCATACAGTGTTTGACCATGGCAATCTCCAACTAGGTTTTGCCGAAGCTGCCTGATGCGAGTTCTGGAAGATTATGTTAGGAAAAGCTTGAGAAGCTTGAGATTGTATTGTAAATAAAGATGGTTTGAGATATGTATGCTACCTACCATGGCTTGGGTTTCCGTGTGGAGGATATACTTTGACTTCAATGGACCTTGTATAAATAAACCGTAAAATGCTGAAGTTTGGTATGGAAGTTTTTGCTGTCCCAAGTGTTTTTGAGGGTTTAATATTGATAAGGAAGTTTCATAATAAATGTTTACGTTGACGTTAATATTTTTAATAGTGAAATAGATCATTATTTTAATTTTATACTTTTGGAAAAATCTTAAACATAAAAATTTTTCAAATATCATTCCTTCTAAACAAAAACTTTTGGGCAGATTTACGAATCAACTTATAGATAAAAATACCAACTCTATTGATCTAGCATTTAAGACTTGAACCAACTTTTAATCTTTTATTGAGTTTTGCTGGCAAGTCCTAACACCTTTTTTAAATAACAATAACTCAATAATGAATATTAATTAAATAGTTGAGATAAAGTTAAGACTTTAGAAACAAATATTGACTATTTTATGCATTGTACATAATCTTCTCTCCATGTGGAGCTTCTTTCTGCTGGACTGTAAAGAATTATTCTCAGTACTGTCATCAAAAAAATTTGGCATACGTCCCTGGCACTGTCATACCTTGCTTGCTGATACATTCGATGTGCTGACTGATCAAAATTTAATAGGTATTTCTCTCATTTCTCGCTCCAATAATGCTGCCACTAATTGTTTGGCTGCCTTAACTTCAAAGGAGTTGGGATCTAATGGTCGGATATTGGAATCTCCACCTTCTCCAGCTGCCATTATCCTCAGAGAAGCATCCATCGGAGAAGTTTATCCTGCTCAGTGCCTTCCCAGTTTTGATAGTAGTGTTGGGAAACGGGCTGGCCCGCCGGTCTGCGGGCTGCACAGCGTTGGGATGTGCAGCCCGACATCCAACGGGTTGCCAAATTGGCAGCCCGAACTCGACAAGGCGGGCTGACCCACTTTTTTTTCTTTCTTTTTTTCTAAATTTTTTTAAAAATAATACAACAAATTTACATAAAATTTATTAAGCCCATTTGATTTTTCAGAAGAAAAATACAATACATCTCTGAAAAATATAATCAACAATGTTTTAAAATATAAAAAACATAATACATAATCAACAATCTCCAAAGTAAATATGTATTTAACATGAAATAATAAGGTTTAAAACAATATTTGAAGCTATTGAAACCTCATCTTCTTCCTACTAAAAAATAAAAAAAGATTTATTTTTTAAAAATAAAAAAACAAAAAAAATAACCCGCGGGTTTTTTGATGGGCCGCCATTTAGGAGGCCCGAACCCGCTTCAGCCCGCGGGTTGGTAGACTCAACCCGCGGGCTGAGCCCGTTTTACCGGTACTATAGAAAAAGTATAAGTTAAATAGCTTCTGGTTGTATTTTCTTAATGGTTCTGTCCAGTTTTCTTGCTGTTTACCCTCTTAACTGTTATTTTGAACTTTGTATTTTGCTTAACTATGACTGAAGTACCTGGTAAAAAAATATTATTTTTAATTTTTCATTTATTTTATTGATATTGGGTGTGTTTGAGAAATCTGTTGGGAGAAAGGAGTTTACAGATTTTAAGGTATTTTACAGATTTTAAAATGATTTTATAGATTTCGATATGATTATAATGAATTTCGAAATGATTTTATATTGTAATATGTGCACGGTTTGAAAAACGGTGTTTTCAAACAAGCACATGCCTCTATAGCATTTCAGGTGCTCCTCAATAAATGTTGCCGTGAAAAGTGATCAACGCAAAAAAGAAAATAAAAAGAACAAATAAAACTTATTTGGAAGGGCTAACGTGAGACTCAACCAAGGCCACTTGCGTGCGAGTTCATCTCTCGCTCGCTTCTGATCACTTGGGATATAGCTCGTTCAAATAGTACATTTTAAATTTACATTCTGGAATTAATCAATTATAGACGGTACGACTTGATTAAAATATGAAATTTTTAAATATAAAATTTCAATCATCCTTTTTCTTTTAAAATTTATAATTTCTCATTCAAAGTTTCTATATTAATTATACATAACAAGAGAACTCATAAGCAAATGACAATAATGCACATGATTAAAAATATTTTAGAAAAATCAACAAACATTTATTTATAAATAACAAATTTAAATAATTTTTTAATATTTATAAATTATTTATTTAATTTTTATATTAAAGATAAAAATAGTAACATTTGTTTTGCCTGGCAATAATATTTTTATATATATATAATATAGCACATTTATAAAACAAAATTGTACTTATGTTTCATTCTTACGCAACAATCAACATCCATTTTATAATTTATATTTATAATAAGAATTTACCCGCACAAGTTAGAAAAAGCTGCGTGCCTCGCGTTTGGCGGGTCGATCTTTCACAAGCAAACAAAATACTGAGTCGGACAAATTATGTTTCTTCCTTTCTTTTACTTTGTGGAGGTGGGGCCCTCCGTCGACCTTCCTGCATTTGTCAATACGGATTGGTTCAAGTGTTCGTTCGTCTAAATCCAGTAAACTCCTCTGAGTCTCAACGGTCCGGCTTCAGCTGCAGCATCTACAGTGACATCTGCCTAAGAAAGGTTCTTTTCCATCTTAATCGTATGCCTATGATCATCGTAATACCTTCAAGCGAGTTCATATCTCTCCTTTAAAATCTTCTCTTTCCCGTCTGAATTTCTTTTGACTTTGTCTTGAAAATTTGGTTTGTTTCGGGTGCCTGTATAAATTTCTTCTTCTTCTGGATGTAGCTTATTGTATTATGTATCTAGGATTAATTTGGTGACAGCGTTTGTTGTTTTCTGATAAGAGTAGACTGAACTGCGTCACAAAAAGGAAAAACAAAAGTAGAATAACGGAATGGCGGCAGAGAATACTTCGTCTATTTGTACACCTATCTACGTGTTTTATTATATGTTGTTGTTGGTGTGCGGAAAACAGTTTTTAAAAACTTAATTTCTACACAGTTATCCCTCTTGCTTGTCTTTTGATTCTGCTCATTGAACTCTCTGATTCTCCCTTCTAGCAGGGTTTCTCTTCATCATGAGGTCCAAGCATCTGTGGATAGCTTTCTGCTTATGGGCTCTAACATGCTCACTTCTTCCTTCTTTCTCTTCTGGGATTCTAAGAATTGGTTTGAAGAAGAGACCTCTAGACCTTCAAAGAATTCGGGCTGCTAGAGCTGCAAGGGAAGAACTGAGACCAGGAAGACCAGCGAAGGTTTCATACCGGTATGTTAGTAATTCGCATGATGAAGATATACTTCCTCTAAAAAATTATATGGATGCGCAATATTATGGAGAGATTGGAATAGGCACG
The DNA here is from genome assembly GCA_025593235.1 of Vachellia pachyceras. Lineage (NCBI taxonomy): Eukaryota > Viridiplantae > Streptophyta > Magnoliopsida > Fabales > Fabaceae > Vachellia > Vachellia pachyceras. The sequence continues at coordinate 9,442 of JANTPZ010003808.1, forward strand.
CCTCCACAGACCTTCACTGTGATACTTGATACTGGTAGTTCCAACCTGTGGATTCCATCATCATGGTGCTATTTTTCAGTAAGTGTATATCTCTCTTAATATCCATAACAATATCAGTATGAGCCTTTCATTAACCAATGATATTCATGATCAGGTTGCCTGTTATGTCCATTCTTGGTACAAGGCTAGCAAATCCAGTACATACACTGAGAATGGTAACATTACTGTATTCATGCCAGTTTCTCATAATTGGTGTTACTGATTATGCTAGATATAATTATGAAAGCAGTAAGTTGGCGTTGTACACATCATTTAATTAAAAGTTTGAAATTTTAAACTATTCATCTCAATTTGCCAATCAGGAACATCATGCGAAATACAATATGGGTCTGGATCAATATCTGGTTTTTTCAGTCAAGATGACGTTAAAGTTGGTGATGTGTTCATAAAGCATCAAGTGAGTTGTTTATTTATTTATGTTTCCACTAAAAAAGACTTGATATTTTATTTTGTTCGCAATCTGCAGCAATACTTGAGCTTGTGGTTTCGTCATCGCTCTTATGCCTACCTATTGAATGCAGGATTTCATTGAGGCTACTCGATTGAAAAGTCTTTCCTTCGCATTCGCCAAGTTTGATGGGATACTTGGGCTTGGATTTCAGGAAATCTCAGTTGAGAAAGCTGTGCCGGTTTGGTATAGTTCAGCTTGTTCTTTGGTTTTTCTTTTGCATCTGATTTTCTTGGTATTGTTAAAGCGTGATTTTTTTTAATAGTGCCTTTGGGTTGTGTCCTGAAATTACCTATCCACTATCAAATCGTAGGTATAAAATGTTGGATCAAGATCTTGTTAGTGAGAAGGTGTTCTCTTTTTGGCTCAATGTGGATCCAGATGCAGAAGCGGGTGGTGAAATTGTATTTGGAGGTGTTGATCCAAATCACTTCAAAGGAAAACATACTTATGTTCCAATTACCAGGAAAGGTTACTGGCAGGTAAGCAAATACAAAACTAGAGTTAGTTTGACCAGAAATTCCGTTTAAATGTGAGAAAGAAAAATTCAAAGAATTTGAACATGAATTTGTTGCCTTTTCAGATTGAAATAGGAGATTTTCTCATTGGAGGTCTTTCAACAGGTATAGGCATTGTTTTATTTTTCAACTACAAGAAATTTTTTATGGCCACAGAGAAAAGCATGAGATTTTTCCCCTCCCGGACCGTAATTGAAGAAGAAAATTTATCAAATCTGATTTGCTAGAGAACTCTTGTTCCTTAATTAATTTTTTTTCACCATTCTCCTTGATTACCATGACCATGTATTATAATTCTCAAGGTGTGTGCAAGGGTGGATGTGCTGCTATTGTGGATTCAGGCACATCTTTGCTTGCTGGTCCAACCGTATGTGCTTTTGTCTCTCTGAAAATTTTCCGCTTATAGGTTTTCTTTCATGATTTTTGTTAACTGCTTATCATTTCAGTCAGTTGTGGCTGAAATCAACAATGCTATTGGAGCTGAAGGAGTTGTGAGTTCAGAATGTAAGCAAGTAGTTTCTCAATACGGAGAACGGATATGGGATCTATTAGTATCAGGGGTAGGCCCTTCCACCCCCATATAAAGTTTGTGTTTGTGCGTTCTTCTAGCTGTGACATTCTGTTCCATCCTCTTCTTCTTTGACGTAAATGCAGTTGATCTTAATTTGCAGGTAGAGCCTGATGAAGTATGTTCACAACTTGGCTTATGCTCTGCGTATAGGTATCAATCTGAGAGGTTAGAATTTTCGTATTAGCTTATATTTCACCGCCTTACTTTTTAGTTGCCATGCTACTTGTTTGAATGCCAAAGTTATCCATTCCCAGAAGTATTTGTCATGGAACCTCCATTACCAAATCAATTGAAATAGAGATGCTAGCTTCAGTAGCTTACTCTAGAATCAAATCATCTCTTAAACAGACTTCTAATTTGACTCATGTTCCTAATACTCTGCGCTGCAGCAATGGAATCAAAATGGTGACCGAAACAATAGAAAGGGAGGGTGTGTCAGTTAGAGATGATAATATGTGCTCTCTGTGTGAGATGGCAGTCGTTTGGATCCAAAATCAACTAAAACGGAAGGTGACCAAGGAAAAAGTAATCCACTACATTAATCAGGTGATCTTTATAAACCAAACTTTCTAGAATCTCAAGCTGCATTATAGCTTCAGGTGGTCGAGTGACTAACTACTATTTATGACAGTTATGTGAAAGACTGCCAAGCCCTGGTGGAGAATCCACAATAAGTTGTGATGGTATTTCTCAGATGCCAAACATCACAATTACGATCGGAGATGAACCTTTCAACCTCACTCCAGAACAGGTTTGTTTTAAGCTTTGATAAATTTATGTGTCAATATCTTTCCTGTGCAGCATCGCAATTAACCAGCTGCTGTCTTAGTCCTTGATTTTCATGAATATAATATATGGAGTGAGAATGTTTACTGTTTTTTACAGTATATTCTGAAAACTGGAGAAGGAGATGCAGCAGTTTGCCTCAGTGGGTTTACAGCTTTCGATATCCCCCCTCCTCAGGGCCCTCTCTGGTATATTAACTCTTAATATTATGGCTGCTATTGCATCTTGACATAGATTAATGAACAATCTTGCATGTAATGAGCTATATATTTATATATATAAATAGACCTGTTACTATCAGCTTCATGCCCGTTTTCTAAAGCAACCGTATATGTATGCAGGATCCTTGGCGATGTTTTTATGAGGGTGTATCATACGGTGTTTGATTATGGCAATCTCCAAGTGGGTTTTGCTGAAGCTGCCTAGAGGGGCTTATTCATGGTATTGCTGGTAGAATTTGGGTAATTAGTTTAAGATTTGCTTGTAGAAGAAGTTGTAATGTTGCAGAATTCTACCTGTAATGTAACCAAACAGTATTACTGGGTTTAGAACGTATTGTAATTATTGAAAAACAATGTTGTGAACGACATAGGGAACATTCATCTCTTCGTATCAGCACCTGGGGAATCAACGTTAACATGCCAATATGTTGTTATTGGCATGGGTGAACAAGAAAATGTTGGTTAGCCAGTAATCAAATAGATTCAGATCAGATTAGGACTTGACAACTTTATATTTTCTAACTTAATTTATTCATATTTTTAACATACATCTTTAAACATGTTAAACTGGTTTTATAGTCAAGTAGACATATTTTTTTTAGGGTAAATGTGTAAATTTAGTAACAAAGTTATTAGTTAGGAGCACTCAGCATAATTAATTCTTTAAGGATGTAAATTTAGTAATGTCGTTAATTCTTCCTAACTCTGTTGAAATATTTGGTATATTCCACTATTTTTAAGGTCTAAAACTTTGTTTTAGGATCATTTAAGTAATAAAAATTGTTCCTTTTTGCTTAATTTACTTCATAAAAGTTGTTCTGAATAATTTTATTTTTCTAATGGTAATTAGAAATCTATACATATCTTAAAGCAGAGATCACAACAGACCCCTGCTTGACACGTGGCATTTTACATGCTTTCCCATAACCGTTTTCTATGGATACTTCTTGCAATTTCTTTTAAATTTAAATTTCTACTTTTATTTTAAAACTTAAATATTTTTATCACTTCCACCACTTTTCCAACTAAGCTCCTATTTATATGGCATGTCCTCTTATCCCCTCAGCTGTTTCTCATTATCACTTCTTACAATTTGTTTTGAATTTAAATTAATACGCATATTTAAAAACTTAAATAGTTTTCTATTTAAATCACAGTCTATTTTAAAATTAATATGTATATTTATTAAATTTTAAATATTAATTTATTAAATTAATACTATATTTTAAAAACTAATCAGTGAGCTAATAGTTTCTGTTTAATACCATTTTTTCAACTAAACTTCTATTTAAATTAATACGTTTTATAGGCATAATTTATCCCTCCTCTTCTTTTAAACAGAGACCAAAGCAGAGAATTTAAATAGGTAGTAGGAGGTTACCTTCTGCAATATATGTTATGGGAGTTACCTTTTTCATCTTAGGTAACGGGTAGTTATTTGTATAATGGATGTTCAAATAGGTAGTAGGGAGTTACCTTCTTCAAGACATGTTTTCTATGAATTACCTTTTTCATATTAGGTAGTGGGTAGTTATTTGCATAATGAACCTTTTTCATCTTAGGTAGTTATTTAGATAATGGATGTAGTGGGTGTCCTTAAATGGTGCAGTTAGGAGGGAGTAAACTATTCACAACATCTATAAATAGGTGGTTTGCAGACACATAATGAAT
>JANTPZ010003809.1:0-15645 GCA_025593235.1 Vachellia pachyceras
GCTTCAAATATCTGACTTTGCATGTCAGACATATTGAGTAAAGTTGTTAAGAGGGGGAGTTGATACACGCTGTACTCTTTTTTCTTTATCTAGGTTTTGTCCCATCGGGTTTTCCTAGAAAGGTTTTTAACGAGGCAGCATTAGGATGTGTATATATAAACATTGTACTCTTTTTTCCTTATCTAGATTTTGTCCCACCGGGTTTTCCTAGAAAGGTTTTTAATGAGGCATATGTTTAGTCATGGACATCCAAGGGGAGTGTTATGAATATTATTATGTGGATGTCCATGTCTCCCATTATTCCCAATTGTATTTTGTATCCCCTTATTTCTTCATGTAATCTCTAGAGTGATCTACTTTGTTGTAAAGTTATGCCTATATATATAAGGCATATCACAATGAATAAAGTGACTATTCACTCCTCACTCTTCTCTCCCTGCTCGCTCCTTCATCTTCCCTTCTCATGCACTCTCTTCTCTCCTTCCATATGCCATCTCATCTTCTTCTTCAGCACCCCTTCTCCTCCCCTCCCTTGTCAAATTTACAACATTTTTAACATATTTACTTAATACTATTTATAACAAAAGCTTTTATCACTCCCGTTAATCTAAATCGATTTTAATTATAGTTACTTTAATACTACATCTCATTATTAATATGAGGGCGATCTGATTTTTTTAGAAATATTAAAAGTTAAATAAATTATTTATTTATAATATATTTTAAAATAATTATGTGTATCATTAAATTATATATTATTTATTTATTATATATTTTAAAATATAGGTTTTGTGGTAAAACTTACGTTTTATCTGAAAATTTAGATTTTGTTCAAATACTTACATTTTTCAAAAAAAAATTATGCTAGACATAAAATTTGTGTTTGAAACATAGGTTTTTGAAAAAGCTATTTTCTTATTAAATCACATTCTCTTTTCTAATATATTTTTTCTTTCATATTTACTTTTTGCATCTTAAAGCTTAAAAGCTATTCTTACAGTAACTTTCTATATATAATCACCTTTTCAAAACTTATGTTTTACCTCAAAATCTATTTTTCAAAACTTAGGTTTTACCTTAAATCCTGTAGAACTATTCTCCACCACGGTGTCAAACAAGTATTAGTATCCTATATATAATCTATGGACCATATGGTGCGTCCCCTTCAGCATTCTCGGACAAAGATCCACACACACTCTCTCTCTCCCTCTCTCTCTCTATACCAAGTGCCAACACAGTCATAGAAATTAATTACTCCCTGCAACTCAGATTTCAGAGGAGAGACCACAACTGTCCCAGGTTATATGCTTTTCAGTTTTTGATCGAAGAAATAAAACTTTAGTTTTAGTTCCTGCTGTGTGATTTCTTCTTTTTGCATCTACGCTCTTCTATGTTGAAATACAGACATATGTCTGCTCTGTACTTTCTTCCGTGCTAGTGTTTTCCAGTTTCTGGTGTTAATTCAACTGCTACAATGATACCCTCGTGAGTTTGTTTTCTATTTTAATAATAGGAAATTTTGAACTGTTATGTCATTAACAATTAAAATTTTTTTTACGTAAATCAAGATAAAATTCATTTTACATATTTACTTCAAATACTATAAAATTGTTTAAAATGTTAATTCAAATGCTTGCAAAGTTGTTTTCTAGAAAGTAATAAATAATCTTTTATATCAAATAAAAAAGTATAAAAATAAAATGAGGGAATCAAATTCCATTTCCCAAGCATGTGGTATGAGAGATAGGACATGAAGAAACATCTAGAGTGAAACATGTTCATGTTGTCTGAACATGAACACATGACATGTTGTACATATACATTTCCAGAATAATTCATTTAAAACTTTTATTTATCAAAACAATAAGGATAATGACACTTTTAGATTAAAGCAATTAATACTCTATCTACTCTAGTCAAATAGCAACTTAATTTTGAATTGTAAAATCTACTTAGAATGTAAAGGATTAAAAAAAATAATTGTTCAGTTTTTTGTACCCTTTTTATTTGAAAGAACAACAATTACATCTCCGGAACTAATTTATTGACAATTTCATATATTCAAACAAGTTATGGCAAAAAATAATTTGCAAATGCTGACGAAAATAGTTGCAAACATAAAAGTCTTAATAGCTAATACTTAGAAGTAATATTTAAGACCCGCATGTTAATATAATTGTTTTTGTATGACTTTGCAACTTATCTTTCTTGAGGCCTAAACTAACTCATTTTTTAATGCAATTCCATAATTTTTATTCTAAGTTATTACAAGAAAATTAGGGGGAAATTTCTTTTTTTTGGTGAATTAGGGGGAAATTTCAGATTTACATTGTATTTTTTGAAGTTTATTTGATTGCCAATTAAAAAAAGGTGCAAATAAGGGAGACCCACCTAGGATTGGAGACGTGTTTGGAGGAGTGTTTGTACTCTCTAAACATGTATTCATCAATATTTTTTTATAAAATGAAATAACTTTTTTTATTTATTTAACCCGACTTATATACAAATATTTGCTTATCGTGTTTTAAAACAACCCCCCGGTAAAGTTGAAAGTTGAAACTTAAAAGGTTATTGTGTTAAAGTTATTTCTGGAAATAATAATTGTCGAAGGACACACAATTCGAAGAAGTTTTCTTTTATTTTCTTCTTTTTGCTAAATCCGAAGCAGTTTTCTGCACAAACTTATTTTTTAAATTTTTTTTCATAACTTTTATTTAGGATATGTTCGCTAGGAAGAATGAAAAAACGGAAGGGGAGACGCCGTAAAGTTAAACAGATTTTAATGAATTATATATTTTTATTATAATATTTATTTTTTTGCCAGATTTATTATAATATTTATTTTAGTTATTAACTTTTATATATATGTGTGTGTGTGTGTGAACTTACTTTCATTTACGTCCATATTTATAAAAAAGATAATTAAATATGATGTTACATAGCATTTTATAATCAAAATAATATTCCCTCCCTTCCATATTTATTATTGTTTAAAGCTATGCAACATCATATTTAATTATCTTTTTTATAAATATGTTATGTATGTAACATGCTATCATTTTTCATATTTGATCTTACATGTTGTTCATTTGTTATGAATTTTTTTGGTGATTGTTAGTAAGAAAGCCCAATGACAACAATGTATTTAAGCCCAATTAGAATAAGTGCCAAGCCTTATAAGCAACCCTAGTAGAATCCTCTAGAATGCTTTCTTATTGTCTATAAATATCATGTAACCATCTACAGCATTGTATATACGATTTTTTCAATATACACAGAACAATTCAGATTTTGTATTCTGCCATTTTCTCCTTTCTGTTATGGTATCAGAGCAGTAAAGTCAGTAAAGTCAGCAATGACAAATCCCTCAAAATCACCAACACCTCATTCTTCTTCCTCAACCTCCATTAATACTACCTCATCTACTCTCTCACCTTCACCCTCCTTCCCTACCAACGTCTCTCATTTCCTCACAGTGAAGTTCAATGGTGATAACTATCTTGTCTGGAAAGTTCAGATGCTCCCCTATTTATATGGCCAACGCTACTTCTGCTACATCGATGGCTCCAATCCTCAACCTCCTCCTAAACTCACTGATGGAACTCCTAATTACATCAAATGGTTTGAGCAAGACCAACTAGTTCTCACTGCTCATTTCTTCCTTAACTAAAAACTAATTGCCCAAGTAATGAAGCACAAAACCTCCAAAGCCATCTGGTACGCCTTAGAAACTATGTTCTCTCAGCAGTCACAAGCTAAATATCTGCGCCTGCATCAACAACTTACTAATCTCAGAAAAGGAGGAGAAACCATCACTGAGTATTACCAACGAGCAACTCTTCTTGTTAACTCCCTAGCTGCTATTGGTAATCCTGTCTCAGATGTCGACTTCAATATTTACCTACTGGGTGGCCTTGGCTCAGATTTTGACTCTGTAGTCACCTCATTAACTACCCGAAGAGAAACTCTTTCTTCTGAAGAAATTTTAAGTCACCTCCTCACCTATGAAGTTCGTCAAGCCCAACTTCATGGCACCCAGATTACACAAATTACTGCAAATGTTGTCTTTGCATCCAATGGACTCTTACCCACTCCTTCCTCCTCCTCTTTTCGGCCTCAACGTGGTAGACGTCCTTTTTCTTACAATAGAGGAGGTCGCTCAGTTTATCGTGGCAACCCCACACGTCAAGAGGAGGTCGTACTTTTTACCCTCGCAGTAACAGACGCACCAATTCTCTTTCCTTCCCTAAACAATCCTCTACTGACACGTGCCAACATTGCCACCTCACTGGCCACTTGGTTGAAAGCTTCCCACACCGTTTCGATCATTCTTTTCGCCCACCCACTCCCTCTGATTATTACTCAACCTTTCCTTCCTCCACAGACGACACACTTTGGTTTCCTGACACTGGTGCCACAAATCATATGACTGCTAATTTCTCCAACCTCAACATCCAGTCTCACCCCTTACATTGGTCATGACTCTGTTTTTGTTGGTGACAGATCACCACTGCCCATTCAACATACTGGAATTGGTCATCTATCCACAACTACTGGCAATTATCTTCTCTCTCAACTTCTTCATGTCCCTCACGTCTCCAAAAATATCCTTTCTGTTTATCAATTTTGTGTTGATAATAACGTATTCTTTGAATTTCATGCAACTTATTTCTGTGTGAAGGACGCCAAAACCAAGGATGTTCTGCTCCAAGGACCCAGCCACAATAAAATGTATCCAATCCAGAGCCTCTCACCATCTTCTCGTCCCTTTGAAGCCTGCTTTGGTGTTCGTACCTCTGTTGATCAGTGGCACAACTGTCTGGGTCATCCTCACACTCGCACTGTTCATCATATCATCTCTTCACAAAAGCTGCTTGTCATCTCCTCAACTATTTCCACTCAGTCTTCTGCGTGCCAAGTATCTAAGAGCCATCACCTCCCATCTCCATCTTCGCCTCACCAGTCCACTAGTCCTCTAGACTTAGTGTTTTGTGATGTATGGGGACCCTCCCCTTTTGTCTCAGTTGATGGTTTCCATTACTATGTTTCCTTTGTAGATGAATTTTCCAGAAATATATGGTTTTTTCCACTTAAAACAAAAGATCAAGTTCTTCCTACGTTTATTCATTTTTGCTGTCTTGCTGAAAACTTAACAGGCCGAAAGATACGTTCCTTTCAATCTGATTGGGGTGGGGAATTTCGTTCACTTCATCATCTTTTAAATTTATCGGGCATTCACCGTCGAATTACATGTCCTCATACTCACAATCAGAAAGACACAGTCGAATGAAGACACCATTCCATTGTTGAAATTGGCCTTGCTCTGCTTTCTCACGCTCACATCCCTCACACTTACTGGACCTATGCATTTTCAACGGCTACCTATCTTCTTAACAGACTCCCCAGCCCAACTCTCAATCTCATTTCCCCATTTCAAAAACTGTTTCACCACAAGCCCAACTATTCTTTTCTTAAAGTCTTTGGGTCTGCTTGTTGGCCCAACTTGCGTCCATACGCTAAACACAAACTACAGCCACGTTCTTCCCTCTGCATCTTCTTAGGCTACAGCCCCAAACATATGGGCTACCTATGTCTCAGCCCCCAGCACAAACATATCTATACCTCCAAGGACGTTATTTTTGGCGAAACATGTTTTCCTTTCCAACAAATGTCTTATTCGTTTGAGCCCAACTCACTCAATCCACTTTCCTCCACTATACTTCCCATAAATCATTCCAGCCCAATAATACTCCCTCCAAGCCTAATGCTCCCTCTAAGCCCATTCGCTTCCCCACAACCCAATGACACCTATCCCATCTCTTCCCCACGAGACCTTCGTACCCCTGTCAGCTCTACCTCTCCATCATTGCCGTCATCATCTTCTTCCTCTACTCCTGCTGCATCTTCACCCATCTCGAGCCCACCGCCGCCTTCTGTTACTTCTTTGCCCACTATTCCTCGCCATCCTATGGTTACTATTCTCCAAGCCGAAACAGTTCATTGATGGAACTATTCTCTGGCTACCACCTAAAGCCCTCACTGCCATTATTCCTTCCTCGATCACTGTGCCCACCTGCATCTCTGCTGCTATCAAATCTCCCGCTTGGAAAAATGCCATGGATGAAGAATTTCAAGCCTTGCTGCGTACCAATACATGGTCTCTTGTTCCACCTTCACCGTCCCAAAATGTGATATGCAGCAAATGTATTTTTCGTGTTAAACACTCCCCTGATGGTGCTATTGATCGATTAAAGGCACGCCTTGTTGCTTGAGGCTTTCATCAGCAATAAGGACTCGACTACTCTACAACCTTCTCTCCCGTGGTGAAACCCGTTACTATTAGGCTCATTCTCTCTATTGCTGTCTCTCATCGTTGGCCTCTCTGACAGATTGACATCAAGAATGTCTTCCTTCATGGTGTCCTCCATGACGACGTCTATATGACCCAACCTCAAGGATTTGTTCACCCAGCATATCCTAATCACGTGTGCAAGCTTCATCGCTCACTGTACGGACTTAAACAAGCTCCAAGGGCTTGGTTTGCATGTCTCAGTACTCGTCTTCAGGAACTCGGCTTTGTCCCTTCTAGGTCTGATCCGTCACTGTTTATTTTTCATTCCTCCTCCTGCAAGATTTATGTCTTAATCTATGTCGATGATATCATTATTACTTGCACCTCTGATTCTATCATCTCTGATCTGCTCAAGACATTTGCGTTATCCTTCCCTATCAAAGATCTTGGCTCCCTTAATTATTTCCTAGGCGTTGAGGTATATAATGTTTCTGATGGTTTGATTATGTCCCAATGCAAATATATTTTTGATTTGTTACACAAAACCAACATGTTGAATGCTCATTCAATGGCTTCTCCTATGGCCATTAATTCCAAACTCACCCTCACTGGCCCTAAATTTGTTGACCCATCACTCTATCGAAGCATTGTTAGTAGTCTCCAATACTTATCATTCACTAGACCAGATCTCTCATATGCTGTCAATCGTGTATGTCAATTCATGCATGATCCTAGAGATCATCACTGGGTTGCTGTCAGACGAATTTTACGTTATCTCCGTGGTACTTACCATTTTGGCTTACATATCACTAGATCCACCTCACATGTTCTGTTTTCAACCGCTGCCTCCATTTGCTCCCACTCCCTGAAGGCCTTTTCTGATGCTAACTGGGGAGGATGTCCTGTGGACTCAAGGTCTACTGCTGGCTACGCTATTTTCTTTGGCCCTAATGTTATATCTTGGAGCTCCAAAAAAGCAACCCACCGTTTCTAGATTAAGCACAGAATCTGAATATCGTGCTCTTGCAAATGCAACTAGTGAACTCATCTGGGTACAAAACCTCCTCAGTGAACTATGTATTTCTCTACCTCAAACACCTACACTCTATTGTGACAATTTGGGGGCCACCTACCTAGCAGCCAACCCTGTTTTTCATTCTAAAGTAAAACATATTGCTCTTGATTATCACTTTGTCCGTGAAAGGGTTGCTGCCAAAGCTCTACAAATTGCCATCATCTCCTCCAAGGATCAACTTGCTGATATATTCACAAAACCTCTGGTCACGCATCAATTTCTTTGGCTGAGATCAAGTCTGCAAGTTCATCCTGTCCCTTTCGACTTGCCAGGGGATGTCATGACAGTAAGAAAGCCCAATGACGACAATGTATTTAAGCCCAATTAGAATAAGGGCCAAGCCTTATAAGCAACCCTAGTAGAATCCTCTAGAATGCTTTCTTATTGTCTATAAATATCATGTAACCATCTACAGCATTGTATATACGATTCTTTCAATATACACAGAACAATTCATATTTTGTATTATGCCATTTTCTGATTAAATTATTTATATAAGACTAAATTGTAATTCTCCTGAAAAACTTTTAATTACTGTAATGTAGAGTTCACCTATGTATAGTGGATAATAAAGTGATCCTCCTATTCAGTTCTCCATTAATGTGATAATTTTCTTACTCCGCGTCATTTCACTTACAGGTTGCGGTTCAATGGCATCCAATGATAACGCAATGTACTCACAGACTTCTGAACATGAGAATTGGAAACACATCGTCGATATAGAAGACGATTCAGAAGATATGAAGACAAACAAGTGTCAGAACATCTACAATGTCCCAAGCAATCTTCGGAAATTGAAAGAAGAAGCCTACACTCCTAGATTTGTCTCAAAAGGACCCATTCAGGGTATTGTGTTAAATTTATTTCTGGAAATAATAATTGTCGAAGGACACACAAATTGAAGTGTGTTTGGAAAATCAGTTGAGAAAAAAGAGTTACGAATTTCAAGATGATTTTACGGATTTTGAGATGATTTTTATGGATTTCGAAATGATTTTTACGAATTTCAAAATACTTTTTATCTTGGCTTGCGTGTCCTTTGGGAAAACGGGATTCCCAAACAAGCACGGAGAAGTTTTCTTTTCTTTTCTTCTTTTTTGCTAAATCCGAAGCAGTTTTCTGCACAAACTTATTTTTTAAATTTTTTTCATAACTTTTAATTTATGATATGTTTGCTAGGAAGAATGAACAAAAGGAAGGGGAGACGCCACAAAGTTAAACAGATTTTAATGAATTATATATTTTTATTATAATATTTACTTTTACTTATTAACTTTTTTATATAGATGTGAATGTACTTTCATTTACGTCCTTATCTTTATTTCATACTCATTCAATATTGGGGGTACTACATTTAGCTCTCTCTGATCTTCAAACAAAACAAATATAGCTTTGATGGATAACAACATTTTATTCTTGCCCATATAAATAAAATAATATTTTCTCCCTTCCATATTTATTATTGTTTAAAGCTATGTAACATCATCTTTTTTATAAATATGTTATAAAACTTTTAGTTAATCTGAAGTACCGTAAACCTTAGGAGGATAATTGTGTATTGCCACATGTCCATTTAGTTATTAAAAAGAGTTCGGACAAGTGAACGACATGGATGTAACATGCTATCATTTTTTTATATTTGATCTTACATGTTGTTCACTTGTTATAAAATTTTTTAGTGATTAAATTGTTTATATAAGACTAAATTGTAATTCTCCTGAAAAACTTTTAATTACTGTAATGTAGAGTTCACCTATATATAGTGGGTAATAAAGAGATCTTCCTATTCAGTTCTCCATTAACGTGATAATTTTCTTACACCGCGTCATTTCACTTACAGGTTGCGGTTCAATGGCATCCAATGATAACGCAATGTACTCACAGACTTCTGAATATGAGAATTGGAAACACATTGTCGATATAGAAGACGATCCAGAAGATATGAAGAAAATCAAGTGCTGGAACATCTACAAAGTCCCAAGCAATATTCGTAAATTGAAAGAAGAAGCCTACACTCCTCGATTTGTCTCAATAGGACCCATTCACCATGGCCAAGGAAACCTAAATCCAATGCAAGATCAGAAATTACGATACCTTAAGCCCTGCTGGAGCCGTGTCGAGAACAAAATTAAAGCCATGGACAGATTCAAGAGGTTCCTTGAAGATAGAGAAAAAAACATACGCCAAAGTTATGCAGGAAATCTCTGTGATGTTGACAACATCAAGAAGGAAAAGTTGGTGGAGATGATGTTTTTGGATTCTGTATTCATCATGGAGCTGTTCCTGAGAATTCCGAACCCAAAATCAAAAGATAGTGTGGAGAAACAAAGATACCCAGATGATATCATACTGAAACAATCATGGCTGAACAACTGTATCCAGAGAGATTTGCTTCTGCTTGAAAACCAGATCCCATTGTTTATCTTGGAAGAGCTGTACAATAATTTTGTCTCTAATACTGATCCTGATAAGAGGCGTCCTTCGTTTATTGAACTTGCTCTGGACTACTTTGATCGTTTTCATCCCTATGAGAAATGTTTGGATAAGATCTCTTCATCACATTCCAATAATCGCAAGCCCTCAACATGTAACAACAACAATTCAGCTGGTTCTTGTTTGGATAATACCTCTTCATCACGGTTTCTACAATTGAAGGAGAACTGGCCGGGTAATAATTACAAACCACGACATTTCACAGATATGATAAGGTATGCACTTTTCAAATACTATGCTAGTTTTTTCATTCAATTCGTTCTTCAATTAGTTAATGTGGTCTTTTGATGTATACCAAGGACATTGGTAGACCTTATAGTTTGATGAAATTATGGTTCAAGTCTTTGTAGTTTTAAATCATGGTTTAAGGTTCATATAATTTTATAACACTATGAATGATTTTAATGTAGTAATTAAGACCGTTAAATATATGGATCAAAATCAAATCTCATTAAATATATATGGGTCAAAATCATTGTAACAAGTTTTAGTTTTAGCAACTTACATCAAATCTTTAGAGGATTAAAAACATGATTTGAAAGATCAAAACCAAAATTTGATTAAATTGTAAGAAACATTTAATAGTATCTATATCAACATGCTACTATTGTTTCCAAGAATTCATTAATGACTGATCCACAACAGTTTGTTGTCACATATAGTGTTACATTCCCACATGATCATATTCATAATTAGATTTATAATATCATTTAGTATATAGTTTCTCCAATTGTTTAATATATGTAACTAAATCTAGGTTGCTATAATATAAAAAGTTTTGCATTTCTATAAGTTCTGCTGATGATATTATCATAATTAAACTTTAACACTGGATCAACCATGATGAAAACTTAATGACGAAATCTAAATAACAAGTTTAACACACGCACACACAATACACTATGATTCTCATAGGCTAACATTTTGTGAGGATTTGATTTGACCAGGTCTTTCTACATTTGCAAGGATCTTGAAGGGCCGCATATAAAGACAGCAATAAAGTGCATGAATCAAGAGTGAGCTTTGAGAAAGTCAATAATAGGCCCTTACTTGACATAGATTTCGAGAAAATTCGAATCTTGAGCTAGTTCTTTTATAACTATATATATATATATATATATATATTCTTTAATATTTATATAATATAAAATGCGTTGAACTACTACAAGTTAAGATGATGTCTCATCATAATTAATCACTACATTTGATTATTAGCCATTTGGAACATTAATATTATTGACGGAAATTTAATGGCTGAATCGAACTAACAAGTTTAACAAACGGGAGACCATGATGCTCATAGACTAATATATTTTGATTTGTCCAGGTGTTCCAGCAATTGTGCATGCCTTCATCAACCTAGTAATTCCATAAAAGGGCCAACCTTAAGGACTGCAACAAAATTGCGTGGTTCAGGAGTGAGCTTTGAGAAAGTCATAAATAGGCCCTTACTTGACATACGGTTCCAGAAACTTCCGATATGGAGCTGGTTCTTGTGCCTTGGTTGTTTCCCAAAATCCTCATACTTCAAAGCTCGTTTACAAATCCCAGAGTTAAAAGTAGACGACACAACAGAATGTGTTCTGAGGAATCTTATCGCCTTTGAGCTATGTCATTACCCGAATAAACATTATATCTGCAACCACGTCTCTTTCATCGACTCTCTAATTCACACCAAAGACGATGTCGAATTGCTGGTTGAGAAGGAAGTGATTGTTCATGAACTTGGAAGCGACAATGAGGTCACTACCTTGGTGAATGGTCTCTGCAAACATGTTGCAACAGACGAGACTTGTTATAAAAAGCTTATAAAGGATCTAAATAACCATTATCTGGGGCAATGGAACCGTAATATGGCTACATTGAGGCTTGTTTACTTCAAAGATGCTTGGAGGACAAGTTCAACTTTGGTCGCAACTGTTGTTCTCGTATTCACAATCTTCAACTTTTGCCGAGTTGTTACATTGATCCTCGACCTTGAAGGAGGCTATAAAAAAACTTAATGGATCGTAATTTTAATAGCATATATAGAATCTTTAAAGTTTTAAGTCATTAAAGTGTCTGTGTCGTGTCATAAATAATGTGAAAGGATTTTCTCCTTTGAGCCCTTTACGAGGATTTCTAGGGTGAATAAGTTTGGTATCAGAATCATCTTCAATCTCGCTGGTGTTTTGTTCAGACTTTGTTGAATTTTCAGTAATATTTGTGTTATTAGTGGATATGTAGTGGTTAATTCGGAAGACTTTAGCA
Organism: Vachellia pachyceras; assembly: GCA_025593235.1. Lineage (NCBI taxonomy): Eukaryota > Viridiplantae > Streptophyta > Magnoliopsida > Fabales > Fabaceae > Vachellia > Vachellia pachyceras. The sequence goes on from JANTPZ010003809.1 coordinate 12,111, forward strand.
ATCATCTATGTGATTTACGAATAAAGCATTCATTTGCTACTTTATTTCCAGGAAATTGCTGATTAATATTGAATCCTTCATTTGCACATGGGAAGATATTTGGAAGGGGAACTTTTCCAGTGATAGTGTTAAATTCTAAAAGTTTTCGCTCCTAATATCCTTATCCTTATTTTCCTCTCTATATAAATGAAGTTAAGCTATTGGTGTAAAAAATTGGATTTAGATATTAGGCCCAATAGGCCTATTATATCTATAATAAATAGTGTATGTTGTAGCCCACTAAAAAGTCTATATATGTAAAGATTGATCATCAGATCAAAAGTTATTTCTTCTCATTATTCAATATACAAATGTAATTCAGTAATACAATGGCTTCCTCTTCCACTCAACACTATGTTTGTTTGGGAAGACAAATAGGAAGAAAATACTAAGAGAAAACCCTCTAGAAAACAATTTTTAGTAATTTATGAAGTTTTCTATCATACTATTTCTCTAACAAACATTGCTAGGAGAGAAATAATCATATTTTATTAATTAAATTTGTAGCATTTTAGGAGATTTTAGTGCTATTATTGGGCTTTTATTGAGTTTAATTGCATTAATTATTATTATTAATTATTATTATGTGAAATTAAAGCCAATTAAGGGTATTTTTGATTGAAATTGAGATCAAAAGATAAATTCAAATTAAATATATTTGAAAATTTATCAATATAATTTTAAAAGATGGTGAATTCAAATTAGTAAATCTATCATTCTAAGTTCAAATTAGAAAATATAAGATTCTGAGTTTAAAATAGTAAATCTATCAAATGATGCATCATCTTATATATTCATCAAATCAATGACAAACTCATATATCCGTTTATTTTATTTTACCAATTATTATATTATATTATTATATTGTTTTTATTGTTTTAGGTTATGGTATTTATATACCCATGACTCCCAAGATAAAAGGGACGCCGCGAACACATGAACCAATTCATTAACCCTCACACCCACAAGCTGCCACAGAATAAAACAAAACACACCGCCTGGAGAACCATTCATCACGCCACTATTCATCCATTATTCATTCCTTCATCCAGGGCAGGGCAGGCCAGGCTCCACCCCAAACAGGGCTGGTCTGTTAGGGTGGATTCTGACCAGGCTCCACCCCAAACAGGCCTTTGGGTGGATTATGGTCTTGCTTGGCCTGTGGTATGTATACAGGTCAATTTTTTTGCCTGAGTCTGGGCTTGTTATAGGTCTGGCCTGGCCTGTGGCCTATATACAGGCCTATTAAAACACTTAAACTAATTTTTTTTTCAATGTTGAACCAGATTTCATAAACAAAAACAGAAACCTATAAGCAAACGGAAGCATAAACGCAAAGAAAAACCAAACTCTGATGCAACCAAACTATTTGCAAATACAGTATACATAGCCAAATGACCTAATTGCTCAGCATAATCCTGACAGTTCAATGTCATAGATACATAGAAAAGGTATCCAATATGAATTGAATTTGTGAAGTTCAGCTCAGAAGGGTCTATTTCCCAATCACACTTGTTAGGCAGCGAAGGAGGAACAAGCTTTTGTTCATAATGGCTACCATCTTGACCCTGCATCTTCAATGATTAGGAATAAAGACCCACAGAAGTAATAAAAGCCGCTAATCCATCAATTGCAGAAGGTTCATTGTTATGTTACCAAGATTCATAAAGATCAAGCTACTAAGTAAATGGTTGAAATTAAAAGGAGTACATTATTAAACAAATGAATAACAAACTACAACTTACTGCCCGCCTTAACCTTTCTTAATGCACAAAAAAAAGAGACAAGGAAAAATCTTTAAGACAAGAATATCAAGGCTAATATATTGTTCAACGTGAAATAAATATTATTCAACATGAAATGCTAACAACAAAGCACAACCAAATAATACAAGAAACATGCATCCATTGATTACAACAAAACATGAAATGCCTATCCATAAAGCAAGCATAAAGCACACCCACTAAAAAAATCAGATCTTCAAGATGATTTCTTCTTGTTCCAACAACACCTAATAAAAAATAAAATAAATGTATATTAGTATATCATAACATAATTTAACAAGTAATTTGTATAACATATAATATCATCTTATCAATTCAAAAATAGTACCTTTGATTTCTTCTTCAAACCATACTTGTTACAAAGCCAATCCCCACCACAAATAAGTGCTTCAATTGATTGTTTGTTCAATTTTGAACGATACTCATCAATAACCCTACCTCCAGCACTAAATATTGACTCTAATGCCACAGTTGAAATAGGAATAGCTAATATGTCAGCAACTATCTTAGATAAAATCTTATACTTTAAACTATTATTTTTCCACCATTCCAAGGCTGTGAAAGAGCTAGGAAGGCCATCATGCATGTAAACACCGTCCTTAAGATAAACTTCCAATTCTGATTTCATCGGGGGAATCGTTTTCTTTTCACGAACAATGCTCATAATTTTATCAAATCCAATAACAACAGAAGAACCAAGAGAGTTGTTACCGGCACTATCAACTTTATCGTTAGTAGGTGTCTTTCCATTATAAATGCCAACATAGTGATCATACATTGATTCCAGAGCACTTAACACCTTTTCTATATTATCAAAAGCCACATAATCAGGCTTATAAAGCAAAGGAAAGCAGTAATTAACAACATGTGCTTTGCATCTAGGATCAAGAACACTTGCAATAGACATTAGCAAATTGCATTCACCCCAATATTTGTCAAACTTCTCTTTCATTGAGGTTACCATTTCTATAATGAAAAAATCACTATCTTGTGTGGCATTGTCAACTACTTGTTTCACTCTCCAAAATTCAGGAAGATACAAATTTGCAATAGGGTATTCACTTCTTGATATGACAATGGTGGCTACATCAAACACTTCTAAAAGTTCACAAATCTTCTCAACCTTACTCCAATCCTCTTCTGATGGTGCGTAACTGTAATGTGGTTCTCTCTCCTTATAATCAGGAAAGATAGCCTTGAACTTTAAAGCCGTAGCCAACATCCTATAAGTAGAGTTCCACCTTGTTGGGCAGTCAATAATAAGCTTATTTTCCTTTAAACGTTTTTGCTCAACAATATCACAAAATCCTTTCAATCTTGAATCATTATAGTTGATATATCACTACTAGAAAAATCAGATTTAGCGACGGAATTAGCGACGAAAAAAGCAGATTTAGCGACGGAAAATTCCGTCGCTAAATTAGCGACAGATTTAGCGAGGAAAATTCCGTCACTAAAATAGCGACGGAATTTTCCCTCGCTAAATCCGTTGCTAATTAGCGAGGAAATTAGCGACGGATCTTTTTCGTCGCTAAATTAGCGACGGATTTAGCGATGAAAATATCCATCGCTAAATTTAACAATTCCGTCGCTAAATAGGTTATATTCCGTCATTAAATTTGACAATTCCATCGCTAATTAAGCAAATTTCATCGTTAATTAAACAAATTTCTTTGCTAATTAAGCAAATTCCGTCGCTAATTTAACAAATT
>JANTPZ010003810.1:0-11518 GCA_025593235.1 Vachellia pachyceras
TCTTTCTGATGTATATCTATACCTATTGATTCGCTAAATAAAGAGAAGGTTTCTGTTATGTAATAAATAAAATGAGAGATCTAGTTAGTTAAGGGTAGGGTAATGGGTAGTCAATTTGTTAACAGGGTTTAGGAACTCTGGCATGAAAGGGCACAAGAGGAGATAATGTTGTAAGCTTTTGGAGAATAAAGGAATTAAGCCTCCATCTGTTTCTCTTTTCCTCTCTCTCTCTCTCTTCCCTAAACTTTCTACACTTCAGTTCTCTTTCATTTTAGTCATCTTCTCTTTGGAAATCCCACTTGATTCCAAATAAATTCAAGATGAAAAACTTAATTTTCTTTTTTCAAAAGTATTTTCTCTCCTTGATTGCAACAAATTATTGATATGCCTTTAATTGTTTTACATCATCACTTTATTGTAATTCCAGTGAAGTAGAAAATCACAAATTCACACATTTTTTTACCTGTTTAAATTAAACACCTACCACTCCTTGATTAAAGCCCTGAAATTAGTTCAGTTTTCCTATATTATAATCAGGACCTGTCGGAATGCCTTGTTTATGTCTTCATATTATTTGGCCTTACTACAGATATGGAGAATGACATGTAGAACCAAAAATTGTAGAACCAAAAATCTATTGATTGATATGGTAGGCAGCTTCATCATTCTAATATGAATAACACAAGTGTAAATATCAAAAAACGAACTTATTAAAAGAGGTGAAAACCTTTGTTCTTTAAGCCTTTAGAGGGATTGGTCTCAACTACAAATTGTCTTAAGGATACCCTTAATAAAATCAATCAAACAAAGAATTAAATTTCAAAAGCAACTCTCAACTTACAATTGACATTGATATTTGCACTTGTGTGAATAGATTTTTTACAACTCATTTTCCCCACACAAAAAAATGTTTGGGATACCTAACTGTCATACTTCCATGTTTTGGTGCTTAAATGCCATTCTCCCTCCTATGTTGGCAGTTTGGGATGATGTTGGACAAGTACGTTCACGCAAATTAAAATAAAACTCATTTCATATATTTACTTTATATATCGTAAATCACGTTAGTAAAGTAGCTTATACTATATTAATTCAAACTGCACATAATGTACTTGTCTAAATGAAAAAAGGGAGATTTAGTATCAGATTCCAAATAAGCAAAATATTTAAGGAATGATCCCATGAAGAAAAATATTTAATGAGAGATCCCATTGACAACATGAGGTCCTTGTGTTGACAACACCTTATGTTGTCAATGGGACTTCTCATTAAATATTTTTCTCCATAGAACCATTCTTTAAATATTTTACTTATTTGAGACCTGATGCTAAATCTCCCGTAAAAAAAGGAGTGAGATTTGTCAAGTCACTAAAAATTGAACTAATCACTGAATCAGTCAAGACATTTAATGGTTCAAACATGGCTTCTAAATGGGAAAAAAGATTAATAAATGTATTGAAAACTGAACTAATCATCATCATTGAATTAGTTAAAGTAGTGGTTCACAAACTAATGATTCAACCGTGATTTAAGATCAACAGAATCATGATTACTTATTATAATTTAATTCAAAGACAAAATATACATGTACACATAGATAACCCTGAAAAAGTAATGAAATAATTATATATATAATTAATTTTATATATAACACAAAAGAGTTATCAAAATACAAATACAACTCATTACTATATTTGTGCTATTTTAAATTCACAATTACGCCATATTTAAGGATCAACAATTGGAGAAAAGAAATATAAAAGCCAATAACTGACGTATCCAAAAATCTTAACCGCATTGATCAGGGGTTTAATTCACTAGGTCACTGGTCTAATGGACCAACATAGATTGAATTTTAATACGATGAGATTTATAGAAATGAAAAGAACAGAGTAAATTCCAAATAATCATTCAGTAATTCTATAGTTCGACAAAGCAATTAGGAAAGCGAAAAACTTGTATACTTAGAAGTATACACAGACATAAGATGATTGTTTCCAATTAATTTAAAACATGCACATTTTTCATATGATGCTCATTCTAAAACAAGCTCTTGTTAAGTACACCTAAGCCTTCTTAATTAGGAAAATAGATCATCAAAACCCAAATGAAAGCACATAAAAAAATGAAGCAAGAGTGATTAATTAAACCTTAACGGGAAGATATAAGATAATTATGAAACCAGCAAGTGCTGCGACTCTTGGATCACATTTGGCCAAAATGATTAAATGATAGAGCAAGGGAAAGGGCATAAGATGGATTATTATTATTATTATTATTATTATTATTATTAAAGACCTTCCGAGCAGTGAGCAATAAAGCTTGAGATTGATTTCGTTCAGATTTAAGGATCTCTAGCGAAGACCTGGACGAACAAAGTCATTACCCTTTAGTCTACGCCACAGGGTCTTGAGGGTAGTTAAGAACTCGTCACAAAAAACAAAATATGGTGACAACTTTTTTTAACAGGAAAAATGTACATGGTTAATTAATTAATATAATCTTTTTTTTAGTGTGAAAGACACATAGGGACATCTAAACTGTGGGAAATATTATCTTTCGGAATATGTTAATTCAAATGAATCTGTGGGGACGATTATGGAATTTTTTTTTGGTGAAATGACATGTTTTTCCCTCACATACCCAAGAAGAAAAATATTCATCACCATCGATCAGCAGCAGGAGAATTTTTGGGCAAAAGTTGCTCAAGATGAGATTTCTTATCACCCCACCTTTTATTTCCCAAAAAAATTATATAACCATTAAGTCACCAAAGCTTCTTAATAATATTATATAAAATAATTATCAAGCTTATATATATATAGACACACACACATATATGGAATAACAAGAACAACAAAGTGGATATATACAATGAAGAAGTAAATGTAATCCGCAGCATTCGAAAGTTTTTGGGGGTTATTTTGGATTAAAAATTTAAAAAATGGGGCAATTTCTCCCTCATGTTAAATTACCAAATAGCTTACCCTTAGTTGACCCTATATGATGAGGTGGCTCTGTCACATGGGATATTAATCCCAAGTCATTGGCCTATAATGACACCTCATCAACTCCCCTTTCCTCTCTTCCTCCTTCACTTCGCCGCCTCCTTCACACCTCATCAACACAAGTACCGTGAGAATGAAATACTCCGCCGCCTCACGGTGAGATGAAATACACCATAGCCTTTCAATCCTCTGGGCCTATGCATCAAACACGCGAAACTCCCTCAGATCCATTCATTCATTCATTCAACTCAAAAGCATTCCATATATATTTATATAATAGTCTCTCGACTCTCACGCATACCTTCTTGTTACTTTTTTTCACCATAACTTCGTATCTTTCATGGATGGCATATATCCGTGAACCACCGCAACCCCCACAAGCAGATCAATTCCACATTCCTTATATTTCACCCAAAACAAAAACAACTTTTTCCCCAATTATTAAAAAACGCAATCTTTACTTTGAAGGCAACCAGGACTCACCAGTAAGCTTCGTTGGATGATCTTGGCCCTCTTCTTTGGTCTCTAAGGCAGCTTGCACCCCTTCATCGCCAGAAAATCTTCTTCTTTCTCTTTGCTTGGCAGTGAGATGTACATTTTCGGTCACGCGTGGGCTCTCTCCTCTCCGTTATTCCCATCCCCCGTAAAACAAACCCCATTCTGCAGATTCCAGATCCCCAACCCGGGTCCGCGACCACAAACGCTGGTCGCTGTCGAGTTTCAGCCTGAGACGTCGAGGCACCTCCATTTGGGTTCGAGGCGGGCGAAGATAATGACCATGGTGTGGAAAGTCTCAAGAGACCAGGCGAGGCTCGTGAGCATGAAGTGCTGGAGCTGCCACGGCCTGAACTCCCCGCAGTGCCGCTGGAGCACGTGGTCGATGGAGACCTTCCTCTGTTTGGCATCGCCGGTAGACTTCGTGGCTTCTGTTGGCGGCTATAGAAGCTCAGGTTTCGAGCCATTGGTGGTGGCAAGCATCTCACGGTATGCGGAGGAGGAGGAAAGCGAGGGAGAGATTGAAGATAGATTGAGTTGAATCTGAGCCTAGATCTCGCAAAACAAGTCGTAAGCTCCTGGATGTGAGGTTGAAGATGATTATGGGACTGTTTGGTGCGAAGAAATTGAAGAGAAGGAGGAAGGAAAGTGACGCAAGTTTGGAAGAGGACAACGGCGGAAAAGAAGGGTCAGGTGGAGTGATGAGGTGGCGCACAATGGAATACCATATAAATAAATAAGTCAAAATTAACGTTAACGACAGACGTGAAATTGTTTCGTTTTAAAAACTTTCAGATTTAAAATCACTCTTGAAAATTTTTAGATGTCAAGTAGGCATATGTGAAAGCTTTAGAATTATTTTTAAGCTGTATCCGATATAAAAGTTAGTATGTCTTCCTCGCAGAGATGAACATGCTAGATATCCATACCGCTTAAATTCTTCGCTGTTCAAAACCTCTATTTCATTAAAAAAAATCGAATGTGAACATGTTTAACTAATTTTTCTTTGGATTGGCTCAAAATCAGATTGTCCAGAAGCAAACTATATTGAGTCTCTCACTTAGCTTATACATTCATTAATTACTTGTTTTGTCATTATTAGTTTGATTCTCTGCTTGAACAAATACATACTCTTTTGTTTGATTCAAACTATGTACTATTTTTTTTAATAATACTGGATACCATTACACATAACAGAGAAATACAAGAAGGGTGGGACACAAGACCCTAACACCCCTCACCCCCCACCCCATTCACAAGAGGAGGTAGGTTCCAAAAGATACTAATTGCCTATGAGGTCATGAGTTAGTTTAACAAGATAGCCTGCAGTAGAGTTTTCCTCCCAAGGTACATGGCTTATAAGAACTTTCCAATTCATATACAAAAAGGAGTCTAGCTTCACTTACAATATCCTTAAATGGCTGGTCCTCATTACACTCTCGCATCATTAAATTGATTGCCTCGATGGAATATGATATAACTTCTACTTTACGAATTCCTCTATTCTAACATAAATAAAAGTCCATGCACTATGCACTACTAGAAAAATGCCATTTAGCGATGGAAAGTCCGTCGCTAAAACGAGGGTCGCTAATATTTTCCGTCGCTAAATGGAAATTTTCTGATGGAAAATAGCCATTTCGTGACGGATTTTTCCATCGCTAAATGATATTTTTCTGGTAGTGATGCCTATCAATTCTAGGATTGCTACTGGCACAAAAGTGAGATTGCAGCTAAAACCACACATCCACCTATCATAAACTCCTCGAACAGCCCTTTCACAACCACATCGTCCCAAGCCAAGAACAGACGTATCAGTTTCCAATTTATGGAACCCGCTCCTGTTTTGGGTTCTAGGCTAACCATGCCCCCTCGAAGAATTATAGAAAGCATACCTAGACTTTAGTTCCTGGTCTAGACATGCTCTGAACAAGCTGGAGTGAGCACTAATGTAATCATCAGCTACCTCGGTGCCAAATACCCTGTTGCACCTATTGACCCAGATATCCCAACACATGTAGCCAAACATAATATCCCATTGGACTTTTGTAGTAAACTGTTTCCCCGCCTCATTACTTAGATTCCAACTGATCCAATCTGTCCCTTGCAACGAAAAGAAAATAGGCCACTTTGAGGGATGTACAATTGATAACCATCTGTCACGAGCATTTTGGCAGTCTCTCAGCAAATGCATGGAGTCTTCATCATGAGGGCACATAAAAGGGCATGCTGCAGAAGCTTCAATCCCTCTATTCACTTTGAGTTGAGTAGTATGAGCTCTCCCATGGGAGAAGAGCCACATTAACACCTTAATCTTCTCTGGACCTTGCCATCTCCATATCTTCTTCCATATGCTATCTTCTTGTTGGTGGATACCTGCAAAAAGGAAATGGTATGCAGAGTTGACAGAAAAACGATCGTCAGTAAACGGTTTTCAAATGTATGTATCCTCTCCTCACGAGTTGGTGAGCACTCCTGATGTAATCAATAGTTTGAGGATGGAACCAAGCACTCAGCCTCTGTATGTCCCAGTCTCCATTCGCATTAATAAATCTACAACCCGTTCCTGCGAGTCAATCATACCCTCTGCTCCCGGGATCAAATGAATTAGTGGCTCGTTCACCTCCGACCAATTATCATGCAAAAAATTGGCTATCCTACCATTACCCATCCTTACTCCTACTCCTCTTTTAAATTTGCTCCACACCTCACATATACTTCACCAAGTGGTGGAAGAAGTCTGCTTCTTAAAAACCTTTGGCATGACTTGGTTACCACATTTGTACTTCGCCTTGAGAACTTGGACCCATAAAGCCTCCCGTTTATATAGCATATTCCAGCAGAGCTTCATGATGAAAGCTTCATTCTGTTTACGGAGATCACGAATCCCCAAACCACCATTCCTTTTGTCATTTGCCAATACTTCCCATGAAATAATAAGATGCATTTTTCTTTCCTCCTGACTGCTTCCCCATAAAAAATCTCTGATTCTCCTCTCCAGGTCCTGGACTAACTTTTTGGGAAGGAGCATGGTCTGCATGTGGTAATATATCTATTATTATAAGTCATCTCTAACCAGTTCTTCTTTTGGATAAGCATTGTGAGAAGTAGTTTTTTTATCCAAAATGCATTTTAGAAAATAATTTTTAGGTAGAAGTTAAATTATGTGATTATTTTTTGGATAAACATCGGAGAAGTGACTTTTGATGGAACATTACTTAAAGCACATGGAGCTTTATTAAAAATACTACATATTCATATATTTTATTTTATATATTGTGATAATTTTAGGACAAAAACAAAATGATAAAATTAAACAAAATGTTAATTATTATAAAGAAAATTTGGAAAATACAAAATGGATAAACAAAGAATATATGAATTAAAAATCATTGAAGATTTGGATTTTTTTCTTAAGATTTCAGGAAAGAGAAAGGGATTAAAAAATCATATCCAGAACAAATAAAAATGGAACTGAAAGGGATTAAAGGGAGAGAGTGTGTGTGGTCTGGACCCCGGATGATGATGCTCTGATAGCACATTCTCACTTTGTAATCCTTCGGAACGTTTAGTTATTGAAATCCAGTGTTTTATTTAAAAAAAAAAACAAGAACGTGTGTGGTCTCCGTCAACTCTGCAAGACTACAAGTAATTGATCCACAGGAGAGAGAAAGGGATTAAAGAGAGAGAAAGCATTTTGTCCAACGTTATGCCAACGACACTTTTTTCTCCTGCCAAGGAGCTTTTTATCCAAGATTCCTTCTATACTGAAGTATTCCCAAACAACTCAAAAAAATTCTAACGGTTTTATTGGCTTCAAAATACATTTTATCGGTCTTTAACGTCCAACTAAACACATACCAAATAGATATGGTTAATTTAGTCATTAACTTTGTACGAGAACCGAATAATTTTTTATTTCGTTCTCTCAAAGTTAATGACTTTAAATAAAGGTGATATTGGAACAATTTAATTAATACCACATCAAGTGACTTATACTAAGCACCGTCCATTTTTTATATAGAAAATAATGTTAACTAGTTAAACAACTATGATACTAAATCCAATAAAAAATCTCATTAACAAAGAATTAATAAGAAACAAACAATCTTTTCTATAGATTTTTTTATGGGCATATATTCCTCGTCTAATATTTTTTAATAAGAAAATTTGATGAGTGTATACATATAGGGATGTTACCCAACTGTTTAAATCTAACATGGATGAAGATTTAAATTGTTACATTTATTTTTAAAATATTTATTAATTTGTACAGAATTTAAAATAAAGATAATTGTCAAAGGTTTAAAAAATGTTATTATTTAAAAATTTCAATTGAAAATTTTAACTATGAACCATTAAAACTATATTTAAATAATGCAGATCTCATTATTTGATCGAGCGCCCAAACCAGGCCTTGCTATGTGATTTTTCTTTGCCTTTTGTTGTTCAGCATGCATTATGTTGTTTCTATTTTCACCATTCTGTGCGGATTAAGCCTTAACTCTATTCTTATGGAGGTATAGAAATTGAGATTGAATCACACAAGGTAGTAGTCAATGAGTAATATCGGAGTCAATCCAAGTGTCAAATTAATTAAAAATTAAAAAATTAAAAAAATGAATTTCATCACCCATCTAAAATATAATTATAAAATAGTTATTCCATCTCCTCCTCGTGGAGTCTCTCTCTCGTGTTCTCTATCCGTAGCCCATGTGAGCTGCCATTTAGAAAAATCACATCAATGCATTAAAACTACTTTTTGACTTTTATGATCACTAATTCTACTTTCCCCCTTTCTACATTCAGCATGTTGCTGTGTACAGATTGGAAGCACGACTAAATAATAAAATTTTTTCAATCCTTTCTTTAGATGCGTTGAAATCGTTTAAGTGGTATATTTAAGAAACATGCATCTTTTTAGAGAGTTTATTTTTCTTTCTTTTTATTTCAAGAAGCCAAAAGCTATAATCAACTTTCTTTACCGATATCCACAAGAACAACTTTTACACATGAACATATGCTAACGTCTCAACGTCTTATTCTTGGGTCTCATTCTCTCAGTTTTTCTCTCTTGCTTTTGACTTGCAAATTCAGATGTGTGAATTCGAACCCTCTGGATATCTATTTATAGACAGTTAGAACTTATTTTTTTGAATTTCGAAATCAATCTTTTATTAATTTCAAAATTTAAATCTTATAAGAAACTTTAAATTCGAGAAACTAAACAAAAGATAGTTTTATCTAAATCTATCCAATAAATTTAATTTAACTCATTTATTTAATTTGGATAAATCAACAAGGATACGATTTAATTTATTTCTATAAATTAAAACAATATACAATATCAAAATAAATCAAGACTTAATCTATCCTAATAAAATAAGTGTCTGTTTGGGAATCCGTTGGGAGAATGATCATTAGTTAGAATGCATTTTAAAAAATGACTTTTGGCAAAACACATTTTATTTATATTTAGATATATTGTTGGCTAAAATACAGTTACTTTTTTATACCCGTTAGCCAAAATGCATTTTGGCAGAATGCATTTATGTTTGGATAAATGTTGGAGAAGTGACTTTTTTATGCAAATTACTTAAAAGAGCATGAATATCATTAATGCATATAAATATATAATTATTTTATATTTTGTAATAAAATTAGGGATAAATAAAATGATAACAAATTTAAAGAAAGGAAAATATATTTATATTGCATACAATTGAAAAGTTCAATTGTCAAACTAATATGAATATTACATAATTAATTGAATCATAAAGTTTGTACAATGTAATCTCTAATTCTGTCACGTACATGATTTATCTTTGTTGAAGATGATGGTACATTTGATGAAGATGCCTCATTGGTATCATTATCATCAATGTCATCAAATTCAACACTTTAACTTGCAAAGACCGGAAAAGTCCGCCTGCATCTTGATGTTATAAGTTAGGACTATGGTTCTCCAGCTTCTCAAGATACACCCAGTCAAAGACGTACAGTTTAAATCTGGACTATGACTCCCCTCCTTTAAAGAAAACCAATGAGGCGTCACATGTCCCACAATTTCATTACAATCCTGGCCAAAGGAAAACACAGATAAAAAGGCCCTGACAAATGTCATCCACTGTGTACTGAGTGATGTTTTATCACGTGATAAAAATATCATCATATAGATTTCTCCTCATTACTCCAACCCAATCACAATGCAACCGCCATGACAGTTAAAAAAATTTTCATACCAAATTATATACTGAAAACTTTAAATATTTGCATCTATATAATTCAGTCCAAAAATTTATAAAATATAATTCAATTACAATTTAATTATATGCTATTCACAAGTATATGAAAGAATATTTAAAATTACCTACTACTCCCTAACTTATATGTAAGCACAACAAAAGTCAATCCTAGGTTCTCAATTAAAGTTTATAAAAATCACACACAATAAATTTCTATCAATATACTAATTAACATATTCTAAAAGTTGATTTAAAGATAATCTAAATACCTAAGGCTGCCCTCTATATCCACATATTAGTCAAAGATGTAAATTGCCTTATTTATTCATATGAGACAAAAATATTTTTATATAATATAATCTCTTTTATAATTTTATCGATTGTTTGAGAGGAAGGAAATGATAATAATAAGTGTTAATAGTAACAGTAAAACTATCATTATAAATTTTCAATTTAGATAATCTCAAGGTAATATATCATTATTTTATTTTATTTTTATACAAAAAAACACATACACTCACAGTTGCATTCTCTCCTTTTTCCTTAAAGTTGCATACACACTTATACATATTAATATATATATATATATTTTTCCCTTTTCAAGTAAAAAAATATTTAAAACACACACACCTACACTACACGTTGTACACAGCACATACACTCACCTATACACATATACACACTCATATATAACTATATATATATATATATATGTATATTTCAAATAATGAAATAAATAATAAAAAAGATTTAAAATAGATACATCCTAACCTTACACTGCAACACCTACGCCTACACACCTTCACGCATTCACACACACATATAACTATATATTTTAAATAGTAAAATAAATAATAAAAGAAGACTTAAAATACACACATCCTGACCCTACACTGCAACATGCCTCCCTTGCTACTAGAACCATGGCATAGGATAGGACTTATGGGTGTGTGTTCATGCGACAGGATAGATTATTTTCTTTTTTTTTTTAAAAAAAAAGCATACACATAGAATGGTATAATGAAAAAGAAGTGGGCGAAAAATAAACAGTAGACAAGACATTTCAATACAGGCAATGATCAGAAAATAAATGAAATAGGAGAGAAATAAGAGTTGATATAAACAGAGGTGGCTAACTGATCAACAAAAGAGTGAGAGCCAAATGAGCACTTGTAGCATTATAGAGAGGTACTGTAGCAACGGAATTTTTGAAGAAGTTTCATTTTATATTCTATATATTTTTATGATAAATTTTTATAATTTTCATACTTCTTTTAAATTTTAATTTATTTTTATCCCCTTTAACTAAATAAGACTTAATTATAACTCATAAAACAAAGAATATTACAACTCTCCCCTTCTAAAAGGAATTTTATCCTCAAAATTAGACACAGTGATTAAAAGACATACCTAGCTAAATAGATGGGGTAATCCTATTTCATCTTATCCTCTATCTTCCAAATGGCATCACGGGAGTCATTCCTCTCCACACCACCTTTACTAGCTTGATGGTCTTATTACGTAATTGCTTATCCATGACATCCACAATATGCTTTGACTCAACTTTATACGTCATATTATCTCTGAGCTTTATCTTATCTGCTTCAATAATATGTATAAGATCTTGTTGGTATTTCTTCAATTGTGATACATGAAAGACATCACAAAGTTTTTGCTAGCTATGGGGGTAAGACAATTCTTTAAGCCATTGGCCCCAATCTTTCTAAAATCTCGTAGGGTCCCACAAAACAAGGTGCAAGCTTTCTTACT
>JANTPZ010003811.1:0-24901 GCA_025593235.1 Vachellia pachyceras
GCATTTGCATCTCTGTTAATAAGGTCCGACATGTATAATAACACTAATTATAACTGAATACGTAAATGTATGAGTGGGTAATTATATTTTGTGATTTCTTTTATATGGCTACCTGACTAATTAAGTTAAATCCGAGTATTGTTGGGCTTAATTGAGACTCTCATAAAGATATTTTCTATATTTACATTCATTCAATTTTGAAAACTCAAGCTTAAGCGATTAAAATCGAAAGAATTAGTACGTTTTTCAAAAGTATAGTCTTGTCTACTATTCAAAACGCCTAAGAGCTACAACACCAATATCCTAATTAAGAAGCTAAAGTTCGAACGAACTAGTAATAATCATTCAAAATGATTGCATAAATCGTTACAGAGTTGGGCTCTTAATAGTTATGAATGAAACAATATAATTTGATCTCGTCATGATCTCTAAGTTTTGCTATTCCAAAAAAGATTAACGAACCGACAAGGAAATCGATCGATTCCAATAACGTAAAGGATGGTTGTGGATAAGAAAAAGCATCTTGAAGCAATTATCATTTCAGACATGGGGTTCCATCCTTTGACCTTAACTCTCGTTCTTTTGTCTATATATAACGTCGAAATTATGCTTAAAATTAAATGCATGCATATATGAGAGCTTACGAATCCATCCATGGAAGAAGCTCATTAATTGACGTTGTTGGCTCAAGGGCCTCACATGAAGGGGTTAGAGAGTATATACGATCCAAGAATGACTTGTTGGCATCTGCTTGATTCATTAATTAATGGCAGAATTTCCCATTTTCTGTGTGTTGCTGGCAGTTGTTCTTGGCTCAGATTTGCTCCCTGTCCTCTCATATGAGACTCTCAGTGAGCTTCTTCATCATTGCACATAGTTTATGAAGTACTCCCACAGATCTTAAATATAAATTCTTGTTTGTAATGCAAATTGCACTAAAACGAGAAGTCCAGGAAGAAGTATATTTAATATACTTGAAATATTGATTTATCATACGTCTTTTATATAAATTTATCACCAATCGTGTTGAATGCCGCATAACACTTTTAATTATATTTCATTTAATTTTACATATCTTGTGTTTTTTCATGAACTTGAGCTGAATAAGTTGAGAGAGGAAAGACACATTAGTTAAAAGTTAGTGCGGGTATGATAGCCTTTTTTCTTTATCTAAGTGTGCATATATAGATTAGACCGGATCGGGTGATCTGGTTGGGAAAAATCTCATGCTAAACAAGATAAGTCGTGGTTCAATCTAGTCCAGTTCCAACCAAGATCAAGTTGGACCAAATTTGATTACTAGACCGCCTAAATCAATCTAGAGAATTCAAGACCTCAATTTGTTTTATTTTCCTTTATGGAAAGCAAGATTTCAACCTGATAAGCACAGTTAGAGAAATAAAAATATCTATAATTATATAAAACTTATCCTAAAACATTTAAACTTAATTATAAATCCATAAGAATTTCCCACAATATTTAACGATAATAAAAGGCAACATCCAAGTTACAAAATATTTTTAAAAAAAAATTTACCCTAGTCAAACTAGATCAGGCCACTTGATCTAATATCCAGTATAGCCCAACCAGCCAATCTGGTTTAGTTGACTAACGTTCGAGTTGATTTTCACTACTACAAAAAATACTTTTTACGCCATATTTTTAACCAAATTGGCTCCCTTTCTCATAGGAGCGTGTATGTGAGGGGAGTAGAAAGTTAGGACCTACAACGCCCTATATCATGAAATGCGTCGTAGGTATAGCCTACAGCACCCTATATTTGAAGATAGGGCGCCGTAGGCTATACCTGCGGTGCCCTATATTTCAATATAGGGCGCCGTAGGTGCATATGAATATTTTAAAAAAAAACGTTCTGTTCAATTATTGAGCAAATGTACATTTGTGGTAGAGAAACACAATTCAAATTTCAAACGCAATAATAAAATATTTGCAAGCGTAAGGATTTCTCACTTAAAACTTTAAGATTTTCTACATAAATGGCAAGAAGACATTGATATTATCATACACTATCCGTAACCTCAAAGAGTAAACAGAGTATGAACGAATAATACGAACATTAAAATTGAAAATGAAAAATATAGATATAATTCAAGAACGCAAGGCAAAGCATCATGTACGAATAGTAAAGCACGAGCAAATGATACGATGGAAAAAGGAGTTAATCATTAAATTTACCAGGAAAACAAACAAAGATAGAGGGAGAGAGTTGGAGCGAGCGAGGAGGTAGCGACGGAGAGAGTTGAGGACGCGTGGGTGTGGTGGAATGAAATCTCTTGGAAGTGAGGTGAACGGCCGAGTGGTTGAAGCAATGACGAGCGAGCGATGGCGCGATGGAATGAGGAAGTTGTTCGCTGGTGTGGTGGTTCTACGATGGATGAGGAAGCTTTGTCGGTCTCTGGAGGAGTGGCGGCTTGAGGAGAGAACTGAGCTCTTAGATGAGTGGATGAATCAAATAATGAGTAGAGGTCTCCTGTCGCTGGTGCCTTCAACGGAAAAATGAGAGTGTGGGAATATGAAAAATGGCATGGGAGGGGGAGAGAATAGCGGCTAGGTTAATTGAGTGAAAGTGAGAAAAGAGGGGTAAAATCAGGTAGGCGCCCTATATTAGATATAGGGCGCCTAAAGTTGAACGGCATAGAGGCGTCTAAAGCTGTCATGCTCATTCCTATAATTTCAATAATGTTACCACCTTCATTTTTTACTCCCTTTTTTTTAAAAAAAAGGACGTAAATTTCAGTAGTAAAAATTGTACTCTGTAGTAGTGTTTGTTATTTGATCAATACCTAATTGGTAACCCATGTATTATGATGTTACGTGTGTTTACGTGGAAAAAAAACAAAGAAGAATAACGGGTTCAGTTGTTCTTTTATAAATATTTTAAAGATTAAAATTCCTCTTTTGACCCTAAAGGCCTTTTCACCTAGGCTAGCATGTCTCGTGTAGTTAAACATATTTCTCTTTTTGAAGTAGAAGGTCAAAGTTATTGTTTGTTAGTCCAAAGTTGACATTGCAACCATATTAGCATGTTAAAGTTGGCATTGCTTGAACAAACACTTAAGGATACTAATGCTAATTCTTGCGGGTATTTCAAGCACTAAAATGCCCTTTATCCATTAATTAAATGTTCAAATTTTCTACTTTTCAAAAAGATGATATGATAAATTGACTTTTCATGATATAATTTCAAACTTCTTGTTGCTTATGAATTTTCCTTTCACATTGAGGGCTTTTTTTTTTTTTTTTGCGTTGAATTTTTTGTTCATCTTCTCAAGCTGCATTATATCACTACTACAAAAAGTACTTTTTACGCCCTATTTTTAACCTTTTTGACTCCCTTTCTCAGAGGGATGTATATGTGAGGGGAGTAGAAAGGTAGGGCCTACAACACCCTATATTATAAAAGGCGCTATAGGTAACCTTACAACGCCCTATCTTAAAATATAGGACGCCGTAACCTACGGCGCCCTATCTTTCAAGATAGGGCGTCATAAGGTGTTTTTTTTTTTAAAAGTTGATATTTGAAAGATAGGGCGCCTTAAAATGAGAGAGATCCAATCAATTCGGGAGTAGCAAACGAGGCGTTAGTGTTCTCCTCAGCCTTCTTTCCTTTTGGAATTCAATTCATTTGCCTCTTCAAACTCCTTCACTGCGACATCATCAGCATCGTCATTTCGTTTTTCCAATCTCCGACTACCAGTCCTCAATGCCATCGAATCAGATTTGTCCGGAGAACTCTTCAACTGGTTAGCTTTTTTAGCCCTCTTCTTTCCAGAATCAGACACAGAACTCCTCTCACTTGCCAAGGCCACCTTATCAAAACCATCGCCTAGCTTCTTCACCAGCCTTATACAGGGTAGAAAGCTTAGTCACCTCTTCCGGCCTAGCCATAGCAGCTGTTGGCCTTGTACGCTTTCTGTCCTACCTTCCATTGCCTCATCTCATTTTCCATAGGACCAAGCCTTTAAACAAGCAGAAAAGGGGGGAAGATAAAGAAGTTAAGATAGAACAATTATATTCCAGAAGCCACTCTAACGACGCAAATTTCTACATACTCACATGGTACAACAACCATGAGCCTTCATGAAAATTGGTGATACTGCCAATCCAACTTCTTTCCAGTTAATTGAGTTCTGGGAACTCTCTTCGCTGCTTGAATCCCTATTGGATTGTCCAAACTCATTAATCATGCAGCTAACAAACTCAGAAGGGGATACACCGTCACTAATCCGAATCCGTCTGAACCAAATCATCCCTTTTCTTTGTCACATTTTTCAAATATATCACAAGTTTTCAAATTCACATCAAACAAAACAAACCCACAAGTAGAAAAGAAAAGAAATTTGCTAAGCTGCTATTACCATTTATTAAATTCATAAGCCCCAAGTACTGAGACCGAATATCCCTCCGACTTGCTGGGTCCTGCTCATTCTCCTGTCTTGACTCATGACCAGCGTCGTCGACTTGAGCATTCCTCAGCCGTTCGGCCTTTACAGCTCGGAGACGATCGGTGCCATTGGCTCGGCGGTACTGTCAGTTACGCGTTCGCGTTTTGGAATGTTTCTCATCGTTAACCAGGGCGGAGTAGGCAGATCTGGAATGCGAAGCAGGGACGGAGCAGAAGTGGGTATGTGTGCGTGTGTGAGAGAGAAAGGGAGTGGGGAAAAGGTGATTTTGAAAAATGGGGTGCCCTTTTGGCGCCTTACATCAATGTACCTTTGGCGCCCGACAGTGCAGTAGGGCGCAAAGAGGGTGCCTTTTGGTGCCATATATTCAATATAGAACGTCAAAATGCATCCTTTTGGCGCCCTACATCAGAATAAGGTGTCAAAGAGTGCCTTTTGGTACCCTATATTTAATATAAGGCGCATAAAAGCCCGTCTCCTTTCTTATAATTTCAAAAATGCCACCGCATTCATTTTTTACTCCCTTTTTTAAAAAAAAGGACGTGAATTTCAGTAGTAAAAACTATACTTTGTAGTAGTGTATTTTTCAGAATATTATGGTGTGTCAATATTAGCATGAAGAATCCCTCATTAGTATGAATAATTCAATAATGAAAGTAAACATATGTATGGGCATTAGCTGAACAATGCACCGAATGCCTTCTCACTGCATGTAATTGATACAGAGCTTAAGAAACAGGATTTCAAAGGCCAACTGCTTCGTCATTTGTACAGTGACATTTCATATTTGCGATAGACTTTTTGTGGAAAACGCACGCACGTACATCTAAAGCTTTGAAATTCTTAAGAGAAAACAAGTAGGGTCAACCACTCTTTATCTATACTCCATCCATCCAATCTAACTTGAAATTAGTTCAACGTGAGATCGAGAAAATTATCTAAAAATAGTTCAACGTGAAAAATTTTAACAACTTCCCAAAACAACCCTTTGGTTAGTATAGTTAATTTGGGGGAGAGAGAAGCAGAGGATGGAAAAGTCAAAAGGAAAAAGTGATGACAACGGTATTTTTGAAAATGTCATGAATGTTTCATTAAATTTTTGAAGGATCCTATATTAATTAAGGACCAATGGTAGGATCTTTCACATGATGGAACCGCCGAACCGGATAGAGTAATTTCTTTTTAAAAAATCAATTAAATAGAAGATCCAATACGTAGCTCCAATGTTTGAGACTCTTACAATCTTCCTGCTAAAAAATAATTAATTTTCTTCTAGAAAATGCCAAGAACCAGACTACTTAATACACAGACACCTATGTATGCAGTAGTTCACAGCCCCACACACACAAATATACTTGAATTAGACGTAGAATAATGTTCCTTTTCTGCATCGTATGTTTTCGTACGTAAAAGGTAGATAGATTAACGTTACTTGTTTACACTTTACATGGCTCTCTTGAGACCGAAGTAAAAAGTCCTTCTTAACTGAAGTGAAAAGTTTTTTTTTCCTTTTTAGCAATAGTGCTGATAAATATGAGAGGAAAGGAAGTAAAGGTGAGCCCGGACGCTTGCCAACAATACCCAGATTCAGGAATTCGTATGCCGGCAAGTCATCCTTGGCTCACACTCACTCTCCTCCTCCATTAATCTTTCTTCTTCTTCACCTCCATTTGTATGTGCACGCCCTTCACAGCTTCCACTCTTAAACCCTATTTATAACCTCATAAGGTCAAAGGGTTACAACTTTTGAACACTGTTCCTTTATCCAAAGACATCCTCTCATAATTTTGATCCAGAACATGTATCTATCCTTAATTCAGATTGTGTACGCAACTGTATCAATATATTGTTGATTGACTGACCAAGTATTGTGGGAATAGAATATATATATATATAAAGCAGGTCAGAGACTACTAGTGGTTTCCCATGTTTTGGACATGGCTCTGTCATAATTCAGAATTTGTTCTGCATCCTCATTCATTTCTTCTCACTGTGCTTCTATATGCTGCATCCGATAATATTTTGACTCTATTATATTCCATCTGTTCCATTCAGCTGCATTATTATGGGCTTAGGAATATAGACAAGTTATTATTTTGCAGATCTTGATTCTTTGTCACCAAATAACAAAGTTTCTTGTGAAATCTTTATGCCAATATATATATATATATAGAAAGAATTTGCTTTTCCTTCTTTGGATGGATGTAGGCTTTATGCATGGGGCTCCTAGCCTATCTGGAATATTGGCATTTTCTGACCTGATATATATGAACATAACGTTAGAGAGCTTTTTCATTATTGAAATAATTAATAAAGCTACACTTTGGGATTTCCACACTTCGCTTCTTTAATTCTCACCATTAATTTTTAAGTCAATTGAATTGTCCCTCTCCATCAGAATCTATCTTTTTTTCCCTAAGATACCACACTTCTTTCTGAATTCTTGCAAGTCAGTCATCGATAACATTTAATTTCAACGCCAACTCGAATATATTTTTCCCCGTAACAAGAGAGGTCTGACTGTTTTTCGCTGGCAAATTATCACGATATGCTTTCAATCATGTAATACTATTCAACCAATATACATTAAACTTAATTCACCAAATAACTTTTTTCAAAAGAAATTATACCGTGAATAGAGAAAAAGAAGGGCATAAAAAAGGGAAGAAATAGTATTTTATGATTTGATTTTCATGTCCATTAGTAAATTTATGAATCCTTTGCAATTTATTTTAAAAATTATATGCAAATGGTTTCACCAAAATGAGGTTAGTTTAAGATTAGATTAATTAGTATCGTAATAAAGGAATAGTCCGACCTTGAAACATTAAATGTTACATCAATTAAATAGTATCGAACTATGTCAAGGTTCCCTTTATGCTAGAGTTTTAGATTAACTATTCAATAAACAATTGCTTTAATGCCCACTTTCAAAGTCGGCCAAAAGAAGAATTTAAAAAAAAAAGTAATGACTTTCTAAGATCTTATTATAAGCGAAATCAACAAGGCCAACAGATCATATCACTTCCATATAAGTGTTAATTATAAGTTGTTCTCAGCCGCAAAATGGGACCTTAATGACCATCCTTTCAAAATTTAGCGGGCTATACCCTTTATTCCAATTCCCATATTATAAAGATGAAACAAAGATAAAAAATACATTAGAGGAATATGACATTTGAGAACTTTGTAATTACATGTAGAGACCATGAATTATTGAAATTTCACAAAAAGATCAAAATTCTTGGAAGAACAAAATTTCGGTCCCCACCTTGTTGTATCGAGGCTTTAAGGGGAACTGTGAAAGATGACCTGATTTTAGAGATATTATCAATAACCCTATAGCTTAATAACTCTCTTGTAAATAAAAGTTTTGGTTTCAATCCTACCTATAAATTATACTTCAAACCATTAATCAGTTTCTACCCCTTAAAAAAAAGCTAGAGCTATCGTAATCATTATATATTGACTCGTTAGTGCTGGCTCCAAATTAAAGCATCGTTGTTAAAGCCACCACTGGACTCAGCAATTGATTTTATAACAGGAAGAAGTATCAATTAATTAATATGTTCTAAACTAATTATCCCTTAGTTCAATTATCTACCTCCTATCTTTGAAAAAATAATGGTAAAGCTTTCAGAAAGGTCAACGTTTAATTAGTTAGATGGATTACTTAACTACTTTCGGGCATGTTTGGATGGAGTGACTTTGTGAGACTTCAAAAAGTGATTTTTGCTTCTAAAACTCAGTTTGGGCCGTGTTTATTATTTACGTGTAGGATGGTTTTTTCGGCCAGGAGATTTTGGCCAAATTTGTCTTCACCCACCTCTATCTATCGATTTGTACATTTAATTTCTGTGTGGAGTGAAGGCTAATGAACATGAGGGTCATTGAATTTTGATATTCGCATATTTTTTTTATTTATCTCATCCATTGGTAAGTTATTTTATTTTCTTGCCCTGCATTATTATATGTTAATTCTGATATGTGATGAATGCATCTAATTTTAATTTTAATATTTTAAAATTATCCAATTATATACATATATGTGTTATATAAAATTTACCTGTTTTTAATCATTTTAAATCTAAATATGATTTTCAATCATATCAATGAAAAAGTTTATATTTCATTACATTCATTTTTACAAAAGCATATCAAACATAAATTATATTCTAGTGATTGATTTTTGTCTCAATTTCAATTTGCAAAAGTCAGTTGTGATAAATTAACTTTAATTTTACAAACATTGAATCTAAACATGCAGAAATAATATACATCGTATCACTAATTAATTAAGAAGTTGTTAGTTGAAGTGATAAGCAGATTCATCCTAAAGGGAAAAATACAAGTTTAAATGTCAAAGAAGTGTTCTTATTGGGAAAGGCAAAACCCTTTAGCCTTGAAGAGGACTAGTCTCATCCAAAATGATCTGAGGACACTCTTGGTAACTAACAAACAAACAATATAAATCATATCAACCATTTGGCTCTCATATATTATAAATATACATTGGGGAAGAATTTAAATCCCTTCCCGTTTTTCACCCGAAAACAAAATCCTTTCTTGTCAGAATTATGAGGCAGTCCAACGAAAATTAAAAAGGAGAGATGTGTGTAAAGATCCATATAATAGGGAAAAAAACCCTAGATCGATTGATGGAGATCTGACAATTGGCCATGTCTCAAAACTTCCTTGGAGAAAAAAAATAAATTAAAGTACAATTCACATATTCGAAGAAGGCTAAGAAAGAAATGTGGAATAAGTTCCAAGTTCTTAGTTCTACCTCCTGCACTGATTGACAAAGAATGCTGTAGAGAACAGTATTAACACTGCAGAGAATAATATTTTCTTGACAAATAATCTGAAAAGTAAAATGATGGTGGCACATCTCTTATTATGATATATATTCCTTAATGATTTCCTTTCATTTCACCTTCAATTATATATCAATTTCCTAATATCACTTCGCAGGTATCAAACAATCTTTTACTTTTAAAGGCAAACAACAAATCAATTATTTGCTCAATGACATGTGAGGCATGTAATAATTCACTTACTTGGGCAATTTACCACAAATTTTGGCCAAAATGATGCAACCATCAAGAAGTTAAATTTAATAATCAGTTTCAGAATTGAAAATAAAATTAAAAGAAAAAGAAAAGTTTTCTAATTTCACTAGTGTTCGGTTTCCCACGAAGCAAATCATATATATATATATATATATATATCATTCAATCTCTCCCATATATTCAGACCAGAATGATAAATCCCATAAATCCGTGTGTAAGTATATTTACCTCTCTAGCGACATATCTCAATCAGTGGCGGACTCAGAATCCTGGTTTAAGGGGTGGAAACTATTTTTTGAAAAGATAAAAATGAGACTTATTCTTAATATCTTTTGAGAATAATTTGAGTAAAAATTTAGTGGGTTCAAAATTAGCAAACGAGTGGGTGCAAAATAAATCACATAGTACTAATATATACCTAATTTTCTAGAACTCAGGAAGTACGGCTGCACCCGCTGGGGACCATGTAGGTCCGCCCCTGATCACGAGTTGTATGGATATGGAGAGTTTTATTTCGATCATGTATCAATCAATAAACAAACTCAAATTCATGTAAACTTAATTACCAAAAAGTCACAAGGACAAAAGAATAGTATAAGCATGTTTCCATTTCTTACACTAAAACTTCTAATTACACACGTTAGCTGTTATTAAGATTTCACAGTAATTTACCCTTCAAAACTTTTAACATCACTGAACCAAAATATAACATGAAGATATTAGGGTTTAAAGAGTCTCACAGGAGAAGTGGAGAGTCAAATGTAGCCAAGAACAACTTGCCGGTCGGGGTATCCAAAACATGCAAAATAAAACATGATTTTGGATCGATCAAGCATGAATGCCACCGGCAAGTCATTCTTGGCTGCAATACAGTACTCTCCGCCTCTTCATGCAAGCACCCTTTAAACCTATTGCCGTTCTCAGAGACTCCATGGCATGCCCTCTTTCTCTTTCTGTTTCGCACGAAAGGAGAACTTATTATCACTAATCAATTCTCAAACAAATTGTACGCTTCACAATGAGGCATTCTCGTGTCCTTATATAGAGAGAGGAGCTGGTGATGCTCTCATATCTAGTTAATCAGAAGCTAGTACATATTCTTTAATCGCTAAGTTGTAATGCTTTGACTTCCATATTTAAGTACAGTTTAATAAATATCTTAGTAATAACTTCATCTAATATATACCAAGTGATTTTTAAAGTGAAATCTTCTATCATAAGATCGTTTATTTTAATCAAATATCTATCTCCACATAATATTGTCTGTTTCGGACAATCTAAAATCCATGTGCACAAGTACTTAATTACTTCAAGCTTTTGGGTTGAAAATGATGTTGTCGTTGATTATTAATTATTAGGGTGTCAACATAGAATAGAGATGGCACGTTAGATTTTATATTATCTTGTTATAATAAATTGTAATAGAATCTACCAACAAGCTCGTTCTTAATGGAAAACACTTTGACCATTTAAATGCAATGTTTTGAATTTAAGTGAAGGTGAATGGGAAAAGCAACTTTGGAAAAGCTATCTTCAATAACATCCAACATCCGTGTTTAAATCTTACCTAGCCTAAGGCTCGTTTAGATCTTGGTCCCAAATATAATGTTTGTCCAAATACTTACATTTTTCAAAATCTAGATTTTGAAAAGGTTATTTTTCTTGTCAAATCATACACTCTCTTATAATAAATTTTCTCTTTTCTCTTTTGTCTCTCTTTCCTCTTTTTTATTTACTTTTTGCATTGAACTCCGTAAAAGCTAATAATTTCTAAACACAATTACTTTTCAAAACCTAGATTTTACCTAGAAATTTGTAAAAGCTATTCTCTCAAAATCTATTCTCTAAAACCTAAGTTTTACCTTAACTTTCATAAAAGTTATTCTCAAATGAACTTCCAAACGAGCTTATAATCAAATAGCTATATAAAAATGGGAATAAAATATGAAATTTATGTGTGAGAATTTAGTTAGTGGGGGAGAGAATTGAAGGAATGCCTCAATGAATTAGTGACCATGCAATTTGACCGAGGCAACTATGATAATAAAATACGGTAGTGCATGCTATGTAAGACTCTCACTTACAAAAAGTGGTTGACATTGAAACCAACAATGCTTTAATAATTGTATTTAGCTCTATTTTATTATATTTTTCTTTCTCATTTTATATTGTAATAATTATGATGGAGCATGATATAGAGCATCACTGGGTTCCCCCTGCCATTTCATGCACTCACATGATATAGAGAGCCAGGCTTGTTCAAGGTCTTCTCACGCACCACTTGTTTCTCCCTGCCGTTTCAAACTTTCTACAGAGAAAGAAAGCCAACACTGCGGTAATAAGCACTGCCAGATCAATGATTCTGAAATTCATGAAGATCATAATCTCAGAAAGACTGGATTCAATCATGAAATTGAGCATCAAAATCTCCCTCTATCCGACTTTAAGGTATGTAGGGAGGATCATATTGCTGGCATCATGGACGATAACTGCGCTGAATCATCCTCAATGCATGCTTTTGGGAGTCGTGAAGAACAACAAAAAGGTTCTTGTTGCAAAGGCTGTCCAGACGAATGTAACAAATGCCCTGTTGTGTGCGCACATCTATCTTCAAATGAGATAGAAGTTGGCGCATGTTGTGAGGGCTCTTCGAAGGAACCCATTGAGTTTCCAATTGCGCATGCTTGTATCAGTTTGGACAAGAGAGATATTGGTGGGTGTTGCAAGAGCTACATGAAGGAATGCTGTCGGAAGCATGGACATTTAGGGGTGGGTTTTGGAGGTTTATCCGAAATTATTACAGAACAGGTATAGTTGGCTCTGGCCTAAGTAAACCATTGTCAGCTTGCCTTTTCTTGCAATACATGATATAAAATTGACAAAGGTAGAACTCAATCCTCACCAGAAGTGCATATATACTGGAACATCTTAGTATTGCTTATCTTATATATAACTTGAAGATATCCCATAATTTTGGCAATCTCAATATGACCAAGCAATTCCGCTTAGATCGTCAAGTAGGCTCATTGACCTACCCCATAGTATGAGCTGAAAATAATTCTGTAGGTATATAAAATAAAATGATGAGGCAATTCCCCCTGTTTATCTAGGTTATTAGGAACTAGGCTCATCAATGCACTTGGGGGGCAAAATGAAGGAAAATCACCCCTATGGAAGTTGTTTGTTAGGCGTTGAGGTTTGCTTTTTTGTAATCTCATGTTTCACCTATCCCATGTGGCTACTAGTTGTACTTATTGTTAATACAAGAAGCAGGCACTTACCAAGCATCAATCTATCAATTGTATGATCTCTTGCTTTTCAATTTTCATTGTTCTGATCCAACAATAGATTTTGTGGGTCGTGTAGAATTTCCATTAAGGCGTCATATTCCCTTTTCATTTATTTGCATAATTTGCTGTTCTATGGCTCATGGATCAAGAAATTGACAACAGACAGTGGTAGGGGCCTAATTACGAAGCAAGTATAAAGTTCTCTGTATTTATTATCTGTAATTACTCAGTATCAAGTTCTCAGGACTTACTGTCAGGATCAAGTTCGCACATATCGTAAGAAACATTAAAGTAAATGGGATGAATAATTTTGCACCATTTAAGCAGGGATGAGGTTGAAGGAGAAGTCAATTAATGAGACTGGACTGTAAAACGAAGCAAGTGTTATCAGAATAGATAGAGTGCGGCCTAAAAATGAGATCAGATTCTATGGCCACCTTATTCTGTGCCTCCTAAAGAATCAGATTCTTTTGAGTTGAGTCCATGTAAATTCGCAAGGCCCGTAAATTTCTTAGCAAGCCGCACATTGTACAGTTCAAGAAGATCACAAAGAATTGATGCAAATTAATGTTTTGGCAGCCAAAGTATCACTCTAATGCTATATAAATAATCTCATATAAGCTAATCCAGAGGTGGATTAAGCAAACCATTAGGGGCAGGTTTATGTTTATTTATTTAATTTGGTGTTCAATTGATATTTATGATTAGTGAATATTTGAATTGAACAGTATTGTTATTTTATTCTATATGTACATGTCTTACAATATAGAGATAGAGAGGAAACAGGTACAGGGCAGAGTGTAGCCAATAATGACTTGCCGGCTGGGATTATGTGAGGCTGTGGTTTCACCTGGCAAGTTGTTTTTTTCCACTCTCTACTCTAATCCTTTTGAGGGGTCTAGATTGTTGTTAGCATCTTGAGTTAGCCATTGATTCATCCTTTCAATTGAGTGAAATGAGTATTGACTGGTGGATTTCATGCCGTGCTCTCAACTCAGTATAATAACTCTCATCACTAGCAGGGGGTTAGGTTAAGCGGAAGACTTTAGTTCTTCGCAACGTAATGATCCATTTTTTGAATTTTTGCTGGGAGAGAATGCGTGTGAGCAATCAATCCATATTAGTTGTATTGCTTACCAAGGGAGAATGTCAGATATGAACATGGAACAAGTACATGTAATAATATTTTCGGTTTGTTGATTGGGGAAGCGTATGAATAATAAAGATCAAAATTTTCCAATGAATACTACTAAATCACATTAGTGATAGAAAATGGAGGGAGGGAGGTTTGTTGTTCAGATGGAGCCTTCTCTTGGGAGACACAGTGGAAGTTAACGGGGTTTGTGGGGATTTCACTAACTCCAAGGCCCTGACTTACAACGTTGTGAGGTACTAAACTTTTAGCTAGACCCATTGCCAGTTAATGATCCGTCTTTTAGGGTGTGAGGATCATTGCCTTGTTTTCATTAGGGGAAAAAAGAGAGGACAGTCACACCTTATTAGTCATCATACTTTCCTTTCATCAAGAGCTGATCTGTACTCGAATTTTCATTTCAAGCTTTTTAGCGCAAGAAAAGCAACTAGATATGATCAGAAGGTGGAAAGCAAGCATCTATACGTCAAAACAGAGCTTCAGGAACAAGTTCTGACAGAATCTTGATTGTTCCGAAAAGGAAAGGAAAGAAAAAAAATTCAAGGGATGAGGTGTACATATAATGTTTTGTCATTTGGACAGAGACATTTGCAAGAGACTGAGTAACATGTACGTAGCATTATGTCACCAACCCATACGCTTCTCCAACACGCGTTCAATTTTATTATCAGGATCCTAAAGGATCTATTTCAAGAAGGCCATCTTGATATGTGACTTGTGACAATTCTTAGGATAACGACATCCCAAAATCTTCCTAATATTTAATTTTATTACAGCTATGTTTTCACTGAGCGTTGAGCAACCGAAGAGGGCTTCGTGGGGAGGAGCTGACCGATAGAAGGTTGAGTGAATTGCTGTGTCATAGTGCCACGTAGACATCGAGGGGGGTACATTATCACAAGTTTCATATTGGGGAGTTTCCTTGATAAATGAGCATTACAAGGTTTTGGGTTCGCCAAGTGATTTTCCGAAATACTTGGTACAACTCCATCTCATTGATATAGCCTTTTGATGTACCTTGGAAATATATGTTTACATTACAATCTTAATTAGCACCAACTTCGTGATGACAACTAAATCCTTTTTATAGCAACTTCCAACCAGCCCAAAGGTTATTTCTCTGTCACTCGAATTCATTATACAAATCAGCTGCAGGATTCGAGTTAAAAAAATAAATCCCTACCAAACTCTGTCAGTGCTTTGATAAATTTATAAAAAAAAAGAACCCAAAAACATAAAGAAGGCAAAGAAACAAGAAGCAAACATTCGCACGTTACTACGATTCCTCAATAAAAAATACGACGTAGTTCAAAATCACATATACATGAATACCAACCAACGACAAATATTCCTACGATAGAAATAACTAAATATAGACACACTCACACACAAGAGGAAAGGAAGCGAAGGTGAGCCCGGATGCTTGCCAACAATACCCCGAACGAGGAATTAGTATGCCGGCAAGTCATCCTTGGCTCACACTCACTCTCCTCCTCCATCAATCTTCTTCTTCATTTTCATATATATGCATGCCCTTCACAGCTTCCATTCATAAGCCCTATTTATATAACCTCCCAAGGTCAAAGGGCTACAACTTTTCACAAGATGAAACTGTTCGATTGTTGATTGATTATATTGACCCATAACTATTATGGTTGTGGGAATAGAATATATAAACATAAAGCTGGTCAGAGACTACGACTAGTGGTTTCCCATGTCTTGGACATCCATGGCTTTGTCATCATTCAGAATTTGTTCTGCTTACTGATTGATCTCTTCACTGTGCTTCTCTATATATATGTGTGTATATGTATTGTGGGTCTTAAAAGATTTTGACTCTTTCTTTCTTTCTTTGGTTAAGCATAAGTGCCAACAGAGACAATCTTATTCAAAGCAATGTCGGACATATCTCCTAACGTGATTTCAATTATTGATTTATTATGTTGTGAGTGATTAATCATTCCCGTTAGACCCATCATTGTTGCTAAAAGATTTTGACTCTATTCCATATGCTCCATCAGCTGCATTATGGGCCGAGGCATAGACAAGTTACCATGCAGATATAGATTCTGTCACCAAACAATGTTTCTTGTGATGATGATGTCTATATACCATTACTTACACACACACACACACACAGAATTTGTTTTTCTTCTTTGGCTGGATGTAGGATTTATACATGGAGCTCCTAGCCTATCTGGAATGTTGACATTTTTTGAGCTGATATATATATATATATATATATATGAACATAACGGTAGACATTTCGTTTTTGAAATAATTATATATAAAAGTATAAAACTCTTTGGGGTTCCCACATTTTTTGCTTTCTTCAGTTGTCACCACTTACTCA
Source organism: Vachellia pachyceras (assembly GCA_025593235.1). Classification (NCBI taxonomy): domain Eukaryota; kingdom Viridiplantae; phylum Streptophyta; class Magnoliopsida; order Fabales; family Fabaceae; genus Vachellia; species Vachellia pachyceras. The sequence goes on from JANTPZ010003811.1 coordinate 16,293, forward strand.
AGTCAATTTGATTTGTCCCTATCGGCTCAGAATCCATCTTTAATTTGCTTTCTGAGAAACCACACTTCCTTCTGAATTCTTGCAAGTCAACCACCAATTATGTGTTCCAAAGTCTAACTTGAATATTTTTAATCTACCCCCAATAAGTAATAACTAGAGGATTTGACTGATTTTTCTCTGACAGATTAATACAGATATAAATTAAGCTAATTTAAGAAAAATTAATTCAGCATATAATTTCTTTACCTACACATCAATAAAATTAAAGAATTTATTCTGTGTGAATAGAAAACGAAGGGACAAGCTTTAATCCTGTCTCCAGGGTGAATTTGATATGCTTTCTAAACTAATTAATCAATGCAAGCTTTACGTACATATCCATATTTTATAATATACAAAATTATGAAGAAATGGTTTTAATTAATTAATTAATAATTCTTGATTCATTGTGGTGCCCTTTATGTTAGAGTACGTAGATAACTGTATAACAAATACTAATTGTTCTCAATACCAACTTTATTTCAAATATCTTATTATAAGCTGCTAAATCGATTAACAAGGCCAAGATCATATCACACACATAATTTTTAATTATCAAATATTGTTCTCCACCAATGGAACCTTAATGATGATCCTTCCTTTCAAATTTATGGGCCACTTATAGCCTTTATTCTAATTCCCCTTATTATGAATAGGGAGGATGCCACATAAACAACTTAGAAAATGGTAAATGATTGAGACGTGTTAGAAAATAGTAAATGTTTAAGACTTGTAAAAGATTTCATAATAGCAGTGAAAGAATCAATCCTAAAATGAGACTTTTGAAACTGCAGGAAAAAGATAAAATGTAAGGGAAAAGACTAAAAAACTCAACAATTTTAAAAAATTCTCAATCACTTTAAGGCATTTCAGTCTTTTCCTTTCTACTTGGTATTTTTCCTCTAACTTCAAAAATCTGATTTTGGAATTAATTCCTTCTCTGTCTTCTCATACCACTCCTTCATTTATCATTTTCCTGTTTTTTATGTCATTTTCAATTATAAATATAGAAATTAAAATACCTTCTTCATCTTTTTCACTTCTTTTTTTACCTCCAAAAATTAATTTAGGAGAATCATTTCCGTTTTGTGGGTGTAAAATCACTTGGTAAGTTTATTTCCTTCCTTTAAAATGTTGATATCTAGGTATTAAGGTTTTAGATTTTAATTTGTAGTTTTAAAGATTAATTAGCTTCCTTAACTACTAAAATATCTATCTTTAATTTAAAATACTTGATTATAAAATTAAAAAGTTCAAATTATCACGAACAATTGTAGATAACATTCAGCTAATTGTAATATTGTTTGTACTTGTAAGCTACAAATAACTAAACTTTTTGGGGGGGGGGAGGCCAACTTTATAAAAAAGAATAGATATAAAATAAAACGAATATTTTTAATTTAGTTCAGGTTTTAAGAGGGGAAAACACCCTTCCTTACAGGATTTGTTATTTTTATTTCAACCTTTGACAAAATTATTTAAAATTATTTAAAATTTGAGGTATTTTATTTTTATTAATCTCCTTACAGGATATGTTCTCTTCCAAAACTTAGTGGAATGAGCAACCATTTCTTGGCATCATGGTATGAAATTAAAATGCCCTCCCTATCCTTTCTTATTCAAATATAAGACATTTTATTTTATGAAATAATTTCTTATTAATTATATAAATAATCTTATTAATTAATAAATTTAAGGTTTGATTTCAATATCCTTTTTGGCCTTCAATTTTAATTAATGTCTAATAGTTTTTCTGCAAATTATAATCAAAAGTGTATCTCAGTTTCTTAAATGGATAAAACAAAATATGAACTATGAAAAAAAATTAATAATTTAATATTTTGTTCACATTATATTTTTATTGAAAATATAATATATATTTTCATGATGTCTTCTATGTCTGGTATTTATAAATTATGTTTATAATGCTTTAATTTAAAAAATAAATTATGTTTATAATTATAAAACTGTTTATTATTGAATTATTTTTTTAGTAATTTTCAAATACTTTTATAAACCTAAGAAATTGAAATTAAGTATTTTACCTTATCGTAATTGAATATATTAATTTTTTTGCAATTATTAATTAAATAACTAATCAAATATTAATATATATTATGATGGCTATATATTGTCCAATGAAAAAAAAAGTCCTCTTCCTATTCTTGAGGTAAATTTGTCTCGGAAGTTTCTTCCCAGAGGTAAATTTTCCTTAAAAGTCTTTTAGGATTAATATTACCCTAAAAGTTTTAAAATAGATCGATATCACTGTTAAAAAAGTATTATATACATGTGGATTTGAAATTTTGATAGTTCTAGCATGATCTTTCATATTGTTTGTGTGATTCTTACTGGTCTATTGCGTCTACCAGCAATATATCTACAATGCTCTATTCGCTTAAATTCTATAGTAAATTATCTACCTCATTTCTTCCATCTACTAATACGAACTATTAGTTTTGGCAAATCAGTTTCATTGCTGCTACCATTAAGCCTTTATATATATATATATATATATATATATATAATTTTTTTAACCAATCATTTGATAAATACTTGAGGAGCATCTGAAGAAAATATTAGAAATTCATTTAGTTTACTTCTCTCGGCACTTTTGCATGCATGCAACACATAAACTTACACACAGATATGGGATTCATTTTGTAGAAGCATGAATTTGTAATTGTCCTTTTTGTAGACATCCTATGGATTATCATTCTTGCATTGATGGATTTAGCTTGTGCAATTAATTTTGAGCATGATGTCATTGGAAATTATTCTGAAGGATTACTTATCTGAGCTCGCGATCATCGTGAGATTTCTCTTCCACTGCTACTGGACCCAAGGAGACTTTAATTGCTTGATGCTTCAATGGATGACGAAGAGCTACTGGAATGTTGTGGGAGGATAGTTGTGTTGATCAGATAAGTCTCAGCCTATAAAGATAAATAACATCTAAGCATTTGGAATATCTGTTGATACAATCTTTACTATCCTTGTAACACATTGAAACATATGTTTTAGTCCAGTGAATTCATATGTATATTTTAGTTCAGTAAATTCTTAATGAAATATATATTTTTTGTCATGAAATTGATTCATTCAAATTTATTTAATGGTAAAAATTATGTCAATTTTTAGATTTTCTAATGCAAAAAATATCCATATTTATTTATAAAAACACTTTTAAACCGAATGAATAGTATATGCCGATTTTCCAGTGGATTTTACTTGCGGATTTTCCTGTGACTTTTTCCTATGAATTTTTACCTGCCTTTTTTTTCTCAGGAAAATCCGTAGGAAAATAAATTTCCACGAACCTTGTACCTGCGGATTAAAATCGTCAGGAAAAGTTTTTCTTACGAATTTTTAGCCAAATTCCATAGGAATAAAGCATTTTTTTTGTAGTTTGTTACCTTATTCTGCTAAAATCAAACGAACATAACTGTTTAAAATTGATGTTAACTATTAAAATTTTTAACGATAAATGATAACATTACTTAATTTTAAAACTTTCGGGGTAACATTGCTCATGACAAAAAACTTCAAGAGCATATTTGCATCTCAACCCTTTATAAATCCACCTATCCGTCACATAAATTTCAAGTTTCATCATGCTTTTACTCAAATTCCACACTCAACTTTCTCAAGTATTAGTGTCTGAAGTGCTTTTTATCTTAATTGACTTTTGCAAAATAAAGTTGAAATAAAAGTCAATTTATGAAGATTCAAATATGAAAAAAAAGGTCAAAAACTAAAAAAAAATTGCTTCAAATTTAAATTATTTTTAGCATGGAGGTAATTTCTTCGAAAAGCTATCCCAAATATGCAGTTAATTGATTATCAATCAGTTAAAAGCATCAAGCATATTCCTACGGAGTTAATATATTAAACTTAATTACATGTTTTTAATTAAAGTAGAGGGAATTTCCAATTAAGGTAGAGTGCATATATACATATATAATGTGATAACCCTCCAATTTTTAGTATATTTAAGATATATTTAGAGAGTTATCAATATAATTTTAAAAGATTCTGAGTTTAAAATAGAAAAATCTATCAAATAGTGAATTATCTTAAGAATACATTATTTTAAAATATTTTGAGTTTAAAATAGTAAATATATGCTTCATCCTAGGGATTCATTAAATCATAGCCGATAATAATCATTTAAAGGAATTTTTATTTTTATTTTATCCTGTTTACTTTTAGTTTTCATTTTGTTATTTTTAGGAAGTAATCAAAAGAGAAGATCTCATCAAATCAAGAAATAAAGACATATTAAAAGAAAAAGAAGGAAAGAAGGGAGTTTTTGATGAGCAACACAATATATATATATGTATGTATGTATGTATGTATGTACACATGAGAAGGCACACACCAGGGGAGACACACTGGAAAACGCACAAGCAAGAGGACGCTGAGAAAGGGATATTACGCACACACATAACACAAGAAGGCGCAACGCATGGAGAGACGCACAGGAGGCGAGGAAAAAGAGCAGAGGAGGCAACACTCAGAGACGCGAGGGCATAGAGAAAAGAAGAGAATTAGTCCTCTTCTTCATCTCTCTTCTTTCTTTTCTTTTCTACATGCGTTTCTTGAATCTGAATATTATTATTATAAATTTGGTTAAAATCATGTGTGGCTGATTTTTTTTAGATATAGAGTAGCTATGAACTGATTTACTGATTTGATTATGTTTGAACCATTTATTTATATTTAATTTTAATTATGTTTATTCAGTTTACATTTTATTGTCTGTTTAGTGCTTGATTAACATTAAGTATGAATGTGGGGAATTTAGATTAATTTCGTGAGAAGTATCTAAATTGAACCTTTAAACTAAGTAATGTAATATTAGAATTTATTTTAATTTGCCTTAGGATAGAAATATACCCACATAACAAATATAATCATATAGAGTGAGATTGTTCGAATTAATGCCTCTAGAATAACTATTTAAGTAATAATAGTTTTATTTGAGAGAGGGTTGTAGATGATCTAAAGACACTACATCTATTTATACTCTAGATTAACAAGTTAAAATTTAAATATATTTATTTGGGTAGTTACATGCTCTAAAATTTAAAGAAGGAATCAATCACTATAGGTTGTTTGTGTCAATTAATATTTTCTAGTGCATTAAAATTAATATATTAATTCATTTAAATTTATATATGCATCATTCGTATTCTGATTTGCTTAACTTAAACAAAATTTAGATTTCTAATACCTATTAAATTGAGCTTACGTGGAATCGATCTTGATTTACCATATATTATTTTCATGATCCGTATACTTACAGTGCATAATTAAATTTTGGTAGATCATAATGCAACAAAAAAGTTCGTCATTTTTCTCATAAAATTGACATAAGCATATCAATTCACATATATGAAATAGAAATGGAAATGAGAAATCAATATCTGTACAAGGATTCCAAATATGTCTAACAGATTCAGCTACACGTTTCAAAAACAAGCTACAAACATACATGAAATTTAAAATCCCATCGCAGAGAACAAGAGGAGGAGAAAGGAAGAAGACGATCAAAGAGGAAAAGCTCATATTTCGAGCCTCGAATGCCTTAAATAAAATTTTTAAATCTTGCAACAAAGTACCCAAAGCCCAAGAAGATCAAAATTGCAGCCAAAGTAGAAGGTGGATGAATATAACCTAAAAACCCGGATTTTTTCGGACAGCCATAGATAGTGGTGACACCAGAACTCCAAGTCACAGCGTTCAGAGGTTCTGTACGTCCACCTTGCCTCTTTTTGTGTGAATCTGACTTCCTCTTGTGTTCCATATATAAGAGGGCAAGCAAAGGAAGCGAATCAAGTAAAAGCTGGTGTAAGAATCCTCATGCATACACAAACAAATGGAAATAAAGAAACCGGCTTACCTTTCACATTCTGGTGTTGCAAGGGGTGAAATGGGAGATACTTGAAACTTGGATGGCGAAGAAATCATTCGCTCTGGTTCTATTCAAAATCATTCAAAATCGATTATTCATACTCAATTTCATATTTCATATCTTTTGGCTCCTCTCCATCCCTCCCTCCCTCCCTCTCTATATATAAATTGTGAGATATAAATAATCCATTCTTGTAAAAAATAACCGATCAAGCAGTGCAACGACGAAGGATATAAGTGTGAATATATCCATAGGCAAAATATATAAGCTAGATCATCAGGTGAGATCTGACACTTCGCCATTTGTCTCTAAACTTCCCAGGAGTAAAAACCGAACACAGTTCACATATTCTAAGAAGACTGTGAGAAGTCTATTAGGAATAAGTTCCAAGTTCTCCAAACATTAATTGACAGAGCGCCCATCAGAGAATAATATCATAATCCTGACTTGGAAAATAAAATTTGGCAGATGTATGCACTACTTCACGTTCTTTCATGATATTCCTTGATGATTATCAATTTCCTGAGTACTACGCAGGTATCAGAAAGATTTACACTTTGAAAGGCAACAAATTAAATAAATACATGCTCAATGACGACAGATCACAGTACAGTAATATTTACTGTATATGCTTTACGCGCAATATTCTAAATAAAATTTGAGAGACTCAGAATATAAGCGAATTTCATGAAACCGAGAAATTTAAGCAGTATCTGAAAGACTCGAAATTAAAGAAACGTTTTCTTTCACTTGTGTATGTTTTCTGTCAAAGCAAATCAAGTAATTTATCATTCAATCTCACCTATTCTCAGATCAGAACAATTGATACAAAGAGAAGATGACTGTACATACATATATATATCATAAATATATTTACCTTCGCTCTTGTGATACAGGCCATTGCAGTAATCATCACCCTATCCGAGGCTGTGATTAGAAAAACTGATCGGAGAGTTTCATTTATTCAATTAATTTGTTAAGCGAACCCTTTAAGTCTAAACATGACTTTATTAATATCACTGAAACTTAAACTTTGTAACAACACCAAAGCTTAAAAGAATCTCACAGGAGAAGTAGAGAGCCAAATGTAACCAAGAACAACTTGCCGAAAAACCCTAAACGTGCGCGCACACATGTCTCCATAAAGTACAGATACGTCGGCAAGTCATTCTTGGCTGCAATACACTCTCTGCCTCATCGTGCGAGCACTCTTTAAACCAAACGCCAGAGGCCCGGCCTATGCCCGCCTCCTAGCCAGGTGCTTCAAAATGAGGCATTCTTGTTTCCTTATATAGAGGAGCAATACTCTCAAGTCTTATCTAGCTAGTACATACTGTATGCTCCCTCTTGTCCTTTTTATAAAGGGCTTCCACTATGTTTCATAATATAACATGTTTTGTTTGAAACATTGAATTTTTCCACCTAGTATAATGCTTTCTAACTAATGACAATTAGTTATTAGAGTTAAGGAACCAAGACCTCATAAGGCATATTTTTCCAAAAAACCCATCCAATTAATGAAAGTTTCATGACAATATCTCCACATATTTTTGCGTATTTCTGCCATCAAATTGATATATGTGCACAGGTCACTACTAAAAGGGGAGATTTGACATCCCCCTCTTACGTCCATTAAAAATAACAGATGTGAAAATAAGCTTCTCACGTCCGTTTACTAAAAAAGAAGTGAGAAACAACCTTCTCGCATTCCTTTTTAATGAACACCACATCTAAATACTTTTAAAGATGTCAGGTTAGATTTTATATCATTTTATTGTAATGTGAATTGAATAGAATCATAATTTGTGTGAGAGAAGGTTAGTGGGGAAGAGAAAGGAATGTCTCAACGAATTAGTGACCATATAATTTGAATCAGGCAACTATGATTATAAATGATGATAGTGCATACATGGCAGATTCTCACATCCCCATTTTATTGCACATTTTCTTTTTAATTTTAAAGGCTTCATAATTATTTAAACATACATATATTATATGGATAATTATTTAATAAATTGTGTTTAAATGTATATATATGTGCAATCATAAACTTTTTAGTGATATCGGAGTTATGATGAAAGATTTGGAGAATAAAATATTGGCAAGATATCTGAACTTTTGTTAATGGTCGGTGACCATTCATGATTGAGGTGTAAGATTTGAAATAGATTCCTAAATTTTTTATAAGAACCAAAGAACATGAAGCAAATGCTCCATACAACTTTAACAAGAAATCCAAATTTTTTATTTCACGGATTAATGTGAGCCATTCATAAGGACATACAGAATTGATTCTTAATAAAAATATTCCACTCTTCCGGCAATTTAAATTGAACTATTTCCTTCATTAGCATAGCAAAAAAGTCCAACTGTCATTGGAAGATCCATTTTTAGTATGTTGCATCATGGCATATTTAAGGTTGTAATATTCTAACAATAATTGAGATTATTAATTATATTAAATTGTAATGTCAACTAATTAAAGTTACAAAAATTCCAAAAGTATCATCAAGAGATGGCCATAGCACTCAAAATAAACAAAAAAGTAACTGATGTGTAGGCCTTAGCTTTCTTATCTGGCGAAGTGATAATAAGAGATTAAGAAGCAATTGTATGAATTAAGTTGAAATTAATTTCGACAACCTGTTGTGTG
>JANTPZ010003812.1:0-17977 GCA_025593235.1 Vachellia pachyceras
GAGCTTCATTCACTTCGGCAAGGAGATCTAAGCGTCAGTGACTACTACACTAAACTCAAGACCGTTTGGGATGAGTTGTTCAACCTCCGTCCACCTCCGACGTGTAGCTGCAAATCACGTTGTTCCTGTGAAGCCTTTGTCAAGTTGAGCAAGTATCAACAGCAAGATTATGTAATTCGTTTCTTGAAAGGTCTCAATGACAGATTTTCCACTGTTAAGTCCCAAATAATGCTTCTCGACCCTCTCCCGCCCATACATCGCGTATTTTCCTTGGTCTCTCAACAGGAACGCGAACTAGGCCTCCTTCCAAATCCAACTGACGCTGCCATTTTCCTCACCAAGACTGGGAGGCCACCCTCATTCAAAGGATTTGAACGAACCAACCACAAGCAATGCACTTACTGCGGGAGATCTCGACATACCATCGAGACGTGTTATAAGAAACACGGATATCCTCCAGGTTTCAAACCTCGGAACTCGGCGGCAATCAACAATGTATCTCAACCTGTTGAACACCAAGAACGAACTGCTCTAGCTCATGATGTAAAGCACCATAACGAGACACCACATCTCGGCTTTACAGCCGAACAGTACCAAACCTTGCTCAAAATGGTTCAACGAGAGTCACCATTGCCTTCTACTCACACCTTAAACAATGTTACGTCAGGTAACAATTCCCCTCCCTCAATTAATTGCTCTTGGATCCTAGATACAGGTGCTACAGATCATATTTGTCCAACTTCCTCCTATTTTGTCTCCCTTGTCTCAATCTCACCTATCTCAATTCGTTTACCCAATGGTAATACCATCAGTGCAAAACACAGTGGTTCAGTAAGAGTTTCTGCCTCCATCATACTCCATAATGTCCTTTTTATCCCATATTTCAGCTTCCATATTATTTCTGTATCCAAACTTACTCACTCTCTTGACTGTTGTGCGATCTTTCAGAGCAAATTCTGCTTCCTAATGACCTTGCCACAGTGGAGGATGACTGGTTTAGCTAAAGAAAAGGATGGCTTATATTTTCTCCCTCATGATCACTCTACCCGCTGTCTGGCCACTGCAACAACCACTGCAAATTCCTCACCATCTGATACAACCTTTGATCTTTGGCATTTTAGATTAGGACACTTGTCTCATTCTGTTTTCACACATGTTCAGCGTTTACATCCTTATGTCATCAAAAATAAATCATTCGATCATTGTGATCCTTGTCATTATGCTAAACAGAAGCAAGTGGCAAGAATAGAAACTAATTTAGTTACATCCTAACTGTAACAGTGATAAGAATAGAAATAAAACTAACTAATGGTACAGTTAAATACAATGACGTGTAATAGATTCGACGGTGACGGACGCTAGCATGACAAATTCCAATGGCGATGGCGCTGCAAAACTGAAAGGGGGAAGAAATGGAGGGTTTACGCGTTACTGATGGCAACTTATTCTGTTTGGCGTTTAATGGACAAAATGAAAAAACAGGTTATGTCGGGTCAAGGCAGGAATCAAACACGAAACATGATGAGCTTTCCATTAAACCTTTACCACTAGACCAAGATCAAACTTTGTTATTTAGAATCAACTATGTTATTTTATATAAAACTATTTATAAAAAAATATAAAAAATAAATGGGCGGACACGGGCAGCCCGAAGCCTTGCCAGTACCCCATCCCGTTTATCCCACTGGCCCGCCCGTTTCGGGCTACTTTTGGGTAGGCACATCTTCGGACGGGTTCACCGAGTTAAGGGTTTTTTGCTCAGCCCTACAATCATTCAATCATCTTCACTTTCCTTCATCTCTTTCATACATCATCATTCATCATCATCTTTCCCTTCTCTTTCTCCTCCTGTCAGTGTCTTCCATGGCTGAATCTAGTCTCATCAAGATTATGAGTGGCTAAATCTTGGTGCTTCTTAGAGATAGGATCTTGACTTGAGTTCCTGGAATTTATTAGGGGAGTTATTTTTATTTAATCTTTTTACTTTGTCAATTATCTTGAATTCCTAATTTTAGGATTAATTATGTTTAACTCCATTCACGATTAAATATTTTTGTAGTTGTTTTGGATTGTTGTGCTTGTTTGGTTCTATCTTTATATTTCCCAATTGATTTTATGAATTTATATGTGCTTCAGTGATCACTGATTCATATAATTTAATTTAATCAATTCAAATATCGCGATAGTGCATTTATTTAGGGTACGCAAGCGCACTAATTTATTCAATTCACACATCAAGTGGTTCTTTATAATATTTTTAAGCAAGAGCTACGAATGCGATAGTAAGAGTAGCTATTGATTAAAAATATTAGACTCAATATGATCGTTTGGGGTTTTCAATTAGACTTGATGATTTTAAAACTCACAGTATTCTTAATTGAACAAGGATAGTCAATTACTCATTTCCAAAAGCGTCCTCCATATTTATATTTCAAATCAAATTCATTTATTTATTCAACCTTTATAAAGAAAATCTAAAAAAGAGTAGTTTATGATTTAATTTTCTTGCCTCCAATTAGTTATAATTAAATAAAATCAATTTCGCAATTCATCTCCATTTTGTATTGCATTTTAGACTCTTAGTTTACCTAGGGAAGTTAAATTAAGGCTCCTTGATAAGAGAACGACCCGAGTATTGCACTCTATTGCAATTCTTGGTTTAAAAATATTTTCCATTTGATCCCAAAGAGTAAAGTCGCAGTCAAATCAATGATGAAACAGAATACAGTATAAACAGAGACACAGGAACAGGTTAAAGATCCTAAAATAATACGGAGAGGGTGACTCTCAAATAATCTTCCAAAAAAGGGGATAGAGGCCAAGACGACCACCTCTCGTGGAAATGAAATACCGGACAGAAAATCGGTGAACTGGCCATTGGTATGGTCCGGTCCGGTAGGGCATTGAATCTGCTATACATCGATTAAAATCAGTTATGACCCGATCAACCCGGGTTAATTAAAACATACTCATTCAATGCTTAAAACACTGAAAATGGAATAAGAGGAAATAAGATAAAATTGACTCATTTTATCTCAATTATTTTTATAATTTATATTTAATTAAGCACTAAAATTTTAAAATATACGTAGAATAAAATAATATTATATATTTTATCCATTAATTTTTATAAAATAAAATATAATATACTAAATTCTATTATTTTAATATAATTAGTCTAATCTATCCATCTTTGAACCAATGTGCCGTTCCGGTTTTTTAATTTTGGATTATTCCGGAGCCATGGTTATCTTGTACACGTGGCGGAGAGGTAGAAGTGGAGAGAGGCCACGACCACGTCCTTGAAATCTAACCGTCCAACCGTACTTAGTCAAAGGTCGGAGACACTTATCTGATCATTACGAGTGTCAATGGATTTTTCTTAATTACACTGGCCTCCACGTATAAACTCCTCATTATTTTTTTTGTCTTCATGAAACCATCGATGCCTCTACCACTTTTTGTAAATTTTTTATTAAATATTTAAACAACCGACTAATCTAATCTGATTTTACTACGATTAATGTATCTCAATAAGAGTTATCTCCATACCCGATACATAGGGATTACTTTGCCATTAGGACAATGCCCTATGAATTTTATATTTGGGTATTTTGCACTTCATATGTTTTATTAATAGCTCTAATCTACAGTATAATAGTTAGTTGTATGATGGGTTTAATCCAAAATATAATATTGTCGTCCATTTTATCTTTTACATTCCTATTTTCTTAAATTAATTTATCCATTTTATAAGCTGACATATTACATATGATCCTTATTACAAGAGTCAATTAATTTTTTAAAGAGATTGAAAAAAATAAATTAAATTAATTTACTTGATGTTTCAAAAATACCCGTATATTTTGAATCACTGTGGTATCTAAATATAATCAAGAGAGTATTCATAGGGGTATTTTGAAAAAAATGGCTAAATATAGTATACAGAGTGAATATTCTTATATTTAAAATCAAACCTAATTTTTAATTAGCTTTTACAATAAAAATTAAATGTGGTATAATGTAATGTTATATATTAATATTTTAGAGAAATCATATGTTGAAAAATTAATCAATTTATTTTATTTATTTAACATACCCTAATTAGTTTGGTAGCTATTAGGGACTGAAGGTAGGATTATTTAACACACTGTATTTCGTACATATCTTATCCCAGCTTCTCTATATTTAACACACTTTATTTAATGATAAAATACTTTCTCCACCTTGAACCGACAGCCATTTTGAGATGTTGAGTGTATTTCTAAACAATTGCTACTTTACAGTATTACCCTAAAAATTAGTTAATGAAAAATAATTACCTTAACCTTAATTAAAATAATAAAAAATTAAAAAGAGCATGTTAATAAAATCTCATTGCATTTGTTACACTTTAGGTTATATATTAACCTTTCCCCCCTAAAATCCAGGTGCATAACTCTAAATTAAATATTTTCTCATAACAAAAGATGCAATCCTTGAAACCCGTTTGGGAACGCGATAGAGAAGTACTTTTATGCAAACCGAGGTAAATATATGGAGGATGTTATCTCGTTTTACAGAAAAACACCGTTGAACACGTGTTTGGCTTTTACAAACGTTGTTACAAACAAGCCTACTAAATATATATGCACTTTACCCAACCAAGACATGTATCAAATCCGTTCAAGTGCAGAAAAATTTTGTGGAGCTTTCAATAGTTGCTATCTCCATGCTCAGAAAGTTTTGCAGAATAAGACATGACATCAAGAATTTTAATGAATCCCATATAACAGACGTTTATGAACCAATTAATCCATGACTTTGGATGGTAAATTGTTTCATATATATGTCACCCATCTATCTCTATTACAAGCTTTTTTTTTTGGGATAAATCATACAAAACTCTCCTAAACTTTAAATTATGTACAAATAATCCTCTTAAGCTCTAAAAACTTAATAATAAAGCTCCACAAACTTCCAACTGTGTGAGGATAAGATAAACCCTCACTATCAATTATAAATATCTGTAAACTTTATTTGCTTGCACATACAATCCCTCGTACTTTGATTGATATGTATATAATTTCCATAGATTTTAAGCTATGGGAATATAAATAAGATAAAAACATTAATTCTATGGAAGTTATTGACATAAGTGTAAGACTCTAAGGGTTCATTGTAAAATCTAAAAGCATTATAAATTATGGTCCAGAATTTTAAATTGTATGCGGGTAGGTAATGCATAAAATTAAATCTATATTAGTATTGTCTCTATTTTTACCTCTTTTTTTTCATCCATTTTCTTTCATATTTTTTCACCCATCCTCTTTCCCACTCACCCTTTCCATCAATTTTTAAGTTGTGTAATTTAGTTATTTAAAACTTGTAAAATGAGGGAGGGGTATATAGCAATATATTCCAAAATGATTACTAGTTCAGCCCATAAATAAAATAATCATAATAATACTAACAAAACTGTGGAAAGAGATCCCTACTAAAGTGTGAAGATTCTTTAAATGTTGCTATGTAAGTTTTTTTTTAAAAAAAGTAATATTGCTATAAAAGTTTTAAAATGAGGCAATGTTACCTTTTACCATGAAAAATGTTACCACTCAACATAAATTTTTTAACGATTAACATTAATTTTTTAACAAAATGTGGTAATATTACTCTAATTTTAAATTTACATGGCACCATTATTTCTAAAAAAAAATTCAGGATAATATTACTTACGATAGGAAACATCTAAACAAATTTGCGTCTTGTATCGGTTGAGTTTTGTCTCGTTGAATACTTTATGTTTTCTGTATTTTCAAAAATAGAATAGAGAGAAAAGCTAATCTTATAACTGATAATTATTGAAAGAAATAATTTTTCGTAAAAATAAAATAATTCATAAAAAATGAATCGTCCGAATTTATGGTGGTGGGAACAATATCACAAATGGGACAGCCGTGTCCCGCTGCAAGGGCCAATTTCTAAACGTTTGCAATATGCATAGATTAAGGACCACATTGGGTATGGAAGCAATTAATGATGAATTGATAGTCTCGTTTTGGGGCAAAAACAAGAATAATAATAATAATAAAGTTGAGTAAAAGGACCGACTTCAAAATTAGTTTAAATTACGTTTCGTGGCTCAGAGCCTCGTAGGTAGCAATTTTTTTAAAATTCACTGCTATAGAAAAGGTAAAGATAAAAACTTTGCTCAAAGTTTTTATTTAGAAATAATGTTGATTTAAATTCTTTTTTTAGGTTCAGCATTATCCTAAACACTGGTGGACCTACATTAGATCCGGTAGGTGCAGTCACATCCCATAACTTCCAAAAAATTATGTATATGTACTATGTGATTTATATTGCATCTACTTGTTTGTTAATTTTGAACCCACTAAATTTTTCTCAAATTCTTCTTAAAAGATATTAAGAGTAAGTCTCACTTATCTTATCAAAAAAAATATTTGCACCCCTAGATCAGGGTTCTGAGTCCGATCCTAAAGGTTCCCAAATGTAACAATATTGCCTCTCAATTTCAAAAATATTAACTGTTAATATCAATTTTTTAATAGAGTAATAGTTTTTAAACAAAGGAACGTTGTCTTGTTTTGAAACTCAAATATGTTATATTTGATGGTTTCTTCACCTAATTACTTCTTCGACTATGATAGAAAATCTTGTGGTTGTTAACCTTTTTATTATAGTATTATAAAAGTATATTTAAATTAAAATAAAATCCTTTTTACATATTTATCTTATAAATCGTAAATTAAATTGAAATACAATTTTTAATACGACATGCATGCATGTCTGCCTTCTGACCATATTTCGTTTTTGGAGCCTATTGTATGATGTATTGGCTTTTGGAACCCAGAGTGACTTCTTCTTTTATTTGGACTTCAAAAATAGATTGTTAACATATTTGGCGCCATGGAAAAAAAAGAAGAAGGAAAAAGCATAGTTAAGACAGATCGAGAGAGATGAATAAGTGTGTATTTAGGAATCTGTTGGAAGAAAGGAGTTCACAACTTCCGAGGTGATTTTATGGATTTCGAAATGTTTTTTACAAATTTCGAGATGGTTTTAGCTTGATTTACGTATACCGTTTGGAAAACGGTGTTCCCAAACAAACACTAATACTCCTCTATCACAGTCACTCTTGCATGTTATTATTAACATTTTTATCTTTTTTTTTTCAAATTTTAAATATTCAGCACTGAAGTCCCTCTTTGTTATGAAAGTAAAGAAAATTGGATGGTAGAAGAAGAGAATGGTAGAAGAGGCAATTGAGAAAAGAAGCAAGAAAGCATATCTCATTCCATATGTGATTCCAAGTACAACCAACCCTTTGTATTACAACTCTATTTATAAGCATCAAATTCTTCCAAGAGTCACAATGCCATAAACATAAGGATTAATCCACGTTATGATATACATAAAGGCATGGGAGGTTATAAAAATATGACATTAAGTATAAGAAATCCTATGGGTTGGAAGTTATGGACATTCATTCTAAATATTTACAACACTCTTGAAGATATTAGATATTTTAAAAGGGCTATGAATAATTTAAATCTAAATCAAATAAATTGAAAAAAGGATTTGTTTTGGGCCAAAACGTGAGTGAGGCGGCCCAATAAGACTGAGGTGATAAGCTGGGAGCAAGTTTCAAGGGGAATCAAGGGGAATACTAACTAGGGCTTGTTTTGGTATGACATTATTGAATCACCTTCATGTAAATCAAGATAAAATCTACCTTATATTTTTATCTCATGGACTGTAAATCGTATTGAAAAAGTAGTTTTTACCATCAATTCAAACATGTATTAAGTCGGATTGGTCATTGACAATGTGATAAACCAATGTTTGAACCTCTGTTAGAAGACTACTCACATTTAGAGTACGATAGTAATTCTATTGTTAGTACTTCGAATAGAATTACATCCAATATCCTACAAGGGAGGTACGGTCCTCACGCTAGCCAACACATATAAAGTCGTCAATTCAATTCTTTTTGTAACTTTATGTTATTAGTATCCGCCCTTTGGATAAAAAAAAAGACTTTATCATTCCAAGTTGTTTCCTTGTCATCCCAAAGTTTGGTTCACTTTATAATTTCCAAAGTTAAATGCTTTTATATTTAAAATTAAAGTAAATTTTTTATTTTAGCTCTTAGATTTAGAATTGGGAAGGCAGTAAAATAAAATTGATTTTTTATTTTGCTTTTATATATAATAAAAATGGGAAAGAAATTTTAAGACCATAGAACTAGTAAATGTAAGGATGGAATACTCACATGCACCAATACAATTAGTTAATGTCTATAAAACATTTCATTCCTTTCCAAATATATCTTTCATTAAATATAGTTGATTTTTTTTAATGGAGAATGAACTAAATTAATGGGAGTCAATTAATTTTATTCATCACCAGCATTTTTTTTTGGGTACATGCATTGGTTACTCTTAAATTTTGCAAAATACTCTTTGTAATTGAAATATAAAACATTCAAAAGAATGTCTTGTAATCACAGTGGAAAGGAATGATTTATAAAATATTTAATTTAATAAAAACATACATGTCATCCTTTAATTCTACATAAGATTTTATTTTAGTTTCTTAACTTTCTTTTTTGATGAGTGAAAGACAAGAATTCAGAGATTACATGGAAACAGTGCTAGCTTCTTAACTTTATGAATGTATTTATAGTCCTCAAATCCTAATTTAATTAATTTTCAGGTGACAAAAAAATCGATTTTAAATATTTTAAAAAGTAATAAACACTTAGATATTAAGTTTAATTTATTAAAATAATAGTAACATAAAAAATCAACATTTAAAACCAATAGTGCTAGAGATAGAGTTAGATGATTGAAAATATACTTCAATTGTGATAGAGTTAATTAAAGTCTAACATCTCCAAGCATTTTTCAAAGAACTTAATATTTTAAATAATGTTTTGACCTTCATCATCTTAAAATATATTTTCATTAGTGTGCAATATGTTATGGCAATTTTTGATATATTTAACATCTTAAAATATTTTTATCTTACTCAATCTATCTATGTTTTGAGTCCTTGTTGCTATTGAAAAAAATTTTCAATTGCAAACTTAAATTTAGTTAAGATACTAGATGATACTTAAAAAATATTTTAAAATGCCAACTTCATAAAAATTAGTTTTAAATATTAAATGTTAGTAGAAAAAATACGAAGTACTAAATTTGGAAACCATCTAAAATCAATTCTAAATACATTTTTACGTAAGTCAAAATAAAACTTCTTTAATATATTTACTTTATACCGTGTGAAATAATTTAAAAAAGATAATCCAACTAATTTAACCTAGGTAAAAGCCAAGACCTACAACTAACATGCATTTTTAATTGAAACAATAATGTTAATGGATTTTATTAAAAGTGCGTCTAATAACATGTATATTTTCAGAATGTTAAAATATTATCAACATTTAAAATGAAACAAAAATGATAGAAGGATTAAATATAATGTTAATACCTTTTTTTTTTGGTGATGGGTTCACGGTTTCCTAAATGGAAACCCATGGGTGTTTTTGCAATTGCACCTTAACTTTTATCAAATATTTATAGTTAAAGCATGTGTTTGATCTTTAAATTTATATTACTTTTTAGTTTAATTTTTTAAATTTAAAAAATGTATTTATAATTCTTTATTCTTAATGCCGTTCATTTTACTTAACAAAAAATAACGACTCAACAAATTTAAATTGTAATTCTGTTATTAAATCCTTATAAAATATGGTTAAATTCTAACCTATAAATATAAATATATTAAATAATCGATATTTAGATATATTTTAATATGGTTTAATTGCATGACGGTAATTAAATTATCATTTTTTATTAAGTAAAATTAACAAATTAAATGATTAAAAATATACCGTTTAAATTTAAGGGATTAAACTGAAATTTAATATAAAATTAAATTAATTAATATATACTTTAATCAATATTTTTATAATTTTTTCCGCATAGAAAAAGAGATCGCTCTGATTTGAGGGGAACACTGATAAAACTCAAAAAGGACAAAAAGGTAGTTGGCGAACGTCAACATGTTTTACTCACTGAAGCGACTGGGTTGAGAAGTAGAGGCCAGGCGAATGTGGATATGGCCCGCGCAACCCCTCGAACCCATCGCCTTCCATCTTCCAAATTGGCTGAAAATGCTGTAAACCTAGCTTCATCTATTATGCTTTGATCATTTCTTCTTCCACCTCTCTGAATCATTCATACTCGTCATAATGTTACTCACTTCTCAATGCTTCTTCGCAGATTCACCTTCCATGCTTTCTCTCACCAATCTCCACTACACTCGAAACTCAACCCTATCCCTATCGATCGCCGTACGCCAGCATCTCTCCAATCCCCCTCATTTCCGGATTCTGAAGCTCAGGTCATTGAAGCCTGACAATTTCAATTCCTTCAGGGCTTCCGCTGACCCTTTCCGTCTCAGAGCCTACGAATCCGATGGTGCTGTACAGAGGGATGTCGCCGGGGATTTCAATTTTGACTTGCTTCTTTCTCTGGCTGAATTATTGTGTTTGCTCTCCTCGGCGATTTTATCTTTTGGTCTTGCGGTGAACAGCGTGATTGCTGGCTCGAAGAAGGAGTTCTTGGCGGCAACGGGGAATAAGGTTGTTCTTTGGGGTGTTTTGATGTTGGTTGGTGGAGTTGTGATTGGAGCGTGGATTCGGAGACGGCAATGGAGGCGAATATGTAGGGAGACACACAAGGAAGGCTTGGAGGTTAATTTACTCGAGCGGATTGAGAAATTGGAGGAGGATTTGAGGAGCTCAGTGACCGTCGTCAGGGTTTTGTCAAGACAGCTGGAGAAGCTGAGCATAAGATTTCGGGTGACCCGGAAGGGGTTGAAGGAACCCATAACCGAGGTGAATACTTCCTTTGCTTTTCTTTTTCTTTTCTTCCCTTGCTAGATTACTTTGGGTACAGATGGCGAAACTTGTAGCTTAGTTTATAATAGTATCTTGATATGTATAAGATGGAGTGGAAGACGCATTGTTCCTGTCTTCGCCCTGCGGTTAATGGACGAACTAAGAAATTTTGCTGTTAGCATCCAGCCCCCGGGGATTAACTTTCTCGTTAAATAGGTTATTGGTGGTAAAGAAAATTATGTTACGCAATGAATAACAGACACCAAGAACCTTATATATATAGAATATGATTGCAGAAGGAAGTATATTTTTGTGTTGTCAAATAAGGCAGCTTAATGGAGACATAAATAACACGTTTAAACTTCATAAGCAGAGTAATGTGTGTAGGATGTAAAATGCACAATTCATGACTTCAGCCCATACAAATCATTGTAGCTGACTAGCTGTTTTCTTGATTTTGTAGCCTGGTATGGCGTCAATATATGACTTCAGACACTAAGATAACATTTTTGGAACGGTTGCGTTCCTGTATGTTTATCATCTCGCTTATTTTAGTTTATATGATAAGAAGGGAATATATGAGAATGGGAATATCAGTGATTTGAATTAGACAGGTATTTTATTGAGTTGGAACCAAATGAAGAGTCATTGGTATTTTCTGAGAGGAGTTTATGGTAAATTACTTTATGCTTGAACGTGTAATGTAATACAGATTTTATTTGAAGTGCTGGGTTTAATTTCTGAGTAGTTTGGCCAAAATTTATGAAGTAAAACTACATTGCTATTATGTTTCTGTTGGATTGCTAGACATGGACACTTGGTCACACCAAAAGGGGGCTCTCTTGATGTGGGACTGTAGAATTACTTTGGTGGCAAAATCCTAGGAGTAGCAATATTTCTTTTCAAAGAAGTTTGGAGTATCTTAATCTCATGTTTGAGCATACTCGGTGGTAACAAAATCCTGGAACATGTTAGTTCAATGTAATCGCTCCCGATCCAATCTATAGTCACTAGACATTAGATAGTACATGTTTGTCAAACAATGCAGGGATCAACTCATCAGTGAGTTAAATATGATAAGTTTTGCACTTTTGTTCAAATACAAATACACACTAATTATTTAGTGGCCGTCATTCTCATTTTGATTGACTTACTGTGATTTAGAACTTTGAGGATGATAAATAACAATACAAAAATTAAGAAATTAAAAAACTAATTATGTATTTTTTTTTTCTTGAAGACTGCAGCTCTGGCACAGAAGAATTCTGAGGCCACCAGAGCATTAGTGGCTCGATCAGACATTTTGGAGAAGGAGCTAGGTGAAATTCAAAAGGTTTTGTTGGCAATGCAGGTAATAATAATTTCTTAACTAGGTTAGGTTATTTAAACACGGCCAATATCATGTCCCATACAGGTTTCATGTTGTTTATATATCATTGAGACTGAATACTAGTATATTCTATCCGCTCCTTAGCCGTCCATGTACACACTAGAGCCATGCATGGCTCTTAGCGGTATACTTTTTAGACCGTGTTGCTTGCTAAGTCCATCAAATTTGACTGGTCTCTTAACTGCATCTGACTGTTGTATGTAGGAACAACAGCAAAAACAACTTGATCTTATTCTTGCTATTGGGAAGACCAGTAAACTATGGGAAAGCAGACGGGAAACTAGTGAGGTAAAGAACACATTGGAAGCTTCCAAGTCAGGTGAGGATGAGGTAAATAAGAAGGAATTTCACCAAATTTGAATCTTGGGTTGAAATAAGGGAGGAAAATCCTGAAACTTTGATGAAGAAAATTCGTTGTTACAACATTCTTCCTTCTACGCTGTGTATACCGAATCATCGATCGTGAGTCATGACCCATTGAAATTCCTGGGGTTCCATCCGCACGGAATCTCGGTGTCTCTTCTTTTAGCGTCTCAATTTTGCTGAGGAATGCTGTTACTGAAGAATTGAAGTTGCTCAAGACAAACCAATACTGGTTCATTCCTGTGCAGAAAAGTCTGTCTGTCTCAGGACATCAGTTGTATCAGTAAATGGTTGATTATGCCAGAGCTCATACCTTTGAATCAAGCTTGTAATTTTCTCCTAGTTCATTTACTTCATACCCGAAAGGTTGAGCGATTGATCGATTACCTTGAATAAAATCTATTCTGACCTACATTTTCGCTCTCAAGTGATTGTGAATGGATCTTTGGACCAAATTATCTTTTCTTCAGGTATATCGAATTTTTTATACGACCTGAATTCTATAAACTCCTCCGGTATAAAGTTTCTGAACACCCCAAAAGCACGTTCAACAGTGTTTTTCTGCAAAACGAGATAATCTCCTTCACATATTTATTTCGTAAATGGTAAAAGCACTTCTCCATCGCTTTCCCAAACGGACCCACTATTCTCTCAGGCTCCAATGTGATTGGGTGCAACTCAGGTTTTTGACTTTTGACTTGCCAATAATTCAATTGTTAGTCTTTCTATGATTTATGAATCACTACTGAGTGCTCCTACACGGCAAAATAAAACATTATTTATGTCATTAAAATTTGATATGTGGCTTCCATCTCGGCTTTAAAATAAAAAATATTAAAAAAGTAAGCTCCTAAAACTTGTTCTACTTGTATCAACTTTACTTTTGTTTTTTATTTTATATAATTGATTTTTTTTGTTACCCGCCCGGTTTCCGGAGCTTCGTCCCGACTAATCCGGACTCGACCCGCATCGCGCACCCGGGAAAGGTGGGAATGTCTCCCAACGGTGGCTGCTGCATTCACAAGACTCGAACTTGAGACATTGCTTAAACTGGAATAAATCGATTTCCACTTGATCCAACCAACCGTTGGTTATATAATTGATTTTTCATCAAAAGAAATACACACACTTCTAGCAAGCCAGGGTCGTTTTTTTGGGCCACTGTGCCATGCTTCTTTTAGTTGTTTTCTCTTAACAATGGTGTGTTTGGAATGAATAACAAGTTTACTATTTTGCATTTCTTATAAATATTATAATGTGAATGCCTGTATCTCACATTATTTTTTATTATATTTTAATATCCCTTTATCACTTGATATAATATTTAATATTGATTTCCTTGATGTTATGTATCTATACCTATAAATATAATGTTTTGCTGAGCCAAATGATTACACCCTTCACTCCTCTCTGTTCTCTCTCTCATACGCTCTCTTCTCTCCTTCCTTCTGCGCACATTCTTCTTCGTCGTCATCATCTTCCTCCTGCATCGTTCTTCCCCTCTATAATTTGTAACAGCATTATTAATCTTTTATTGGAGGAGTTTGTAAGGGTTTTGACCTTTTCGCATCATAAAGATGTAATCCTTTTATTGAAAAAGATATCTAAAGATTATTATTATTAGTTGGTACTTGGTAGGTGAAGCGCCCAATTACCTGTGGAGCATTTACATATCATATATGGCGTAGTCAAACAAAACTAAGTTCGATATATTTAATAAATTAATTAAATTTTGTTGGGTTTTTCACACTATTAAGTTACTCTTCATCTACTAGGGCAGTTGATGAGGAATTTACCCCAACGGTGGTGCGACCATCTCGTGATCAGTGCTTTTATCTCTACTGAGATATATAATGAATTTTTCTTTAAAAATTTATCATCACTCTTTAATTAGAGAAATTAATAAATAAAAGATCTTAAAGATTGATCAAATTATCATTAGGTCCCAATAGTAGTTGGTCTAGTTGTTATCAACAACTTTACCAATCGTCAATAGCAACTGAAATAACTACTGCTGGGACTTGATGATAATTTTATTAATTTTTAAAATTTTTTATTCATTAATTCTTTTTTGTTGGAATTTGATTGTAACTTTTCCTTTTTCATAAAATTTTCCCTCTTTAATTAAGCTTCTTTCAGTGGATTTATATGCTGGCCGTCCTTTGCTTGCGCCTTTTCTTCTCTTAACTTATGCCATAGTGACACGCAACCTATTGTGAGTTGTATGTATCTATTCGTAATCTTAGGCTGATTGATTATACTTGCCGTCTAAATATAATAAAAAAAGAGAGATTAATGCAATTTTTTATCCCTTAAATTTTATTTTTGATTCATCAATTTTTTATTAATAATTAATAGATTTCATTGCCAATCAAGCATTACAAAAAACGAGGAGTTGTCCTGCTTGATGAAAGTCCACCCCATGAACAAAAGGTGGATGATGATGAAAGATGTGAAAATGACTTTTTCCATCATGGGACATTTTTGTAAAGTAGTAGGTTCTAATGATGTCCTTTATGTTTGCATGCATCAATGGAACCAAGGTTAAAAAAAGAATTATAGGATAAAATAATGCTTCAAAAGTTGACGGGTAAGATCGGGATTAACTCAAAATTAAATCGGATAAATTAAAATAATAGAATTTAGTATATTATATTTTATTTTATAAAAATTAATATGTAAAATTTAGAATATTATTTTATACATATTTTATATTTTTAATGTTTAATTAAACATAAATGATAAAAACAATTGAGATAAAATAAATTAATTTAATCTTATATTCTCATGAGTAAATTTGTGTAAATAGAAAATAGAGTATTAAAAGTTAGTTTTATTACTATATTTGTTTTAAAAGTTAATTAACTATATCTTCTCACCCTGACCTGATCCCATTTTTGTGGTGTTTTTAGTTTTGAAGAGGTATCTTCTAAAGTGAACCAGTCAAATCGAGTTATAACAGGGTTTGACCAGGTTGATCCGATTGTTGGTTCACCCCCCACTCAAACTAGACAGACGGTCGGTTCGTTATTTTCCTGCCGGCCTGGCCTAGCTTTTTGTATTGTGAATGGAACCATGAGTTTTGATGTTTGAATAAAACGATGCGTGTTTTTATTAAATTATAAAGAAAGACTTTAGGGGTGACACTTTTCATTTACTTTTTGTGTATTCATCATATCATAGATCGTTCAATCTCAAACCTCAGACACACACAAACACGCAGAGACACAACATCAATATATACTAGAGATCATCATCATCATCAACATAAAACAGACCCAAAAAACAATGAGTTCTTCTGGGAAGCCACATGCAGTTTGTGTTCCCTTCTCAGCCCAAGGCCACGTCAACCCCTTTATGCAACTGGTCAAACTCCTTCACTGGAAGGGTTTCACCGTAACTATGGTGGTCACGCACTCGTACCACTCGCGCCTGGTCCGATCCTTGGGACCCGACTTCGCAAAGGGCTTGCCGTGTTTCCGGATGGAGACGATACCCGACGGGCTGGCTCAGTCGGGTCTGGACGAGAACCCGGACGTGTCGGAGCTGTGCGACGCGTTGAGGAAGAACTGTTGGGAGCCGTTCAAGGAGCTGGTGAGGAGGATGGAGTCATCGGGGGAGGGAGAAGGATTCGGTGCGGTGAGGTGTATAATAGCAGATGGGGTTATGAGCTTTGCGAATGAAGTTGCGAGGGAATTAGCGATACCTGAAGTTCAGTTCTGGACTGCCTCAGCTTGTGGCTTCATGGCTTACCTTCACTTCGATGATCTTATTCACAGAGGAATTATTCCCTTCAAAGGTACTCTCCTCTTCAAAAACGCAACCTGTCTTTGATAACTCCCCAATCTTGTATAGAATTTGAGATATAATTAGATATATTCGGGGAGTTATTAATACAAAATAAAAAAAAAATTTTGAAAGTGGTATAAAAAAAATTCTCGTAGGAACGATATTTTTATACTACTTACGACCCGTACGCTTGCGGTAAGCTACAAGGCGAACAACGCTTTGGCTTTTCTCGTGATCATTTCTCTTAATTTTTTTTTTGTCAAAATCACATCTTCTTCCTTAAATAAAAAAAAATGAAAAATTGAGATTTAATTTTTTATGAAATTAGTATTATAAAAATAAATTTAAACTATTAAAATGTGATTTATATGATTCATAATTACAATACAAACGAGATATCAAAATTTTTAATTTATAAATTATTATAATAATAATTTTATAAAATATTATATCTAAATTATCTATTGTTTCATCTAAGGATGGAGATGTGATTTTGAGAAGTGAATGAGAAAAATGATTACGAAGAAAAATGAACTCCCGTGACACCTGATTTGACTTAAGAGGCTTTAAGTCAAGGTAAATTTTAACGCATGCATAGCAAATTTGAAAGGAAACACAAATAACTAAATTTAAAATTTTTATATTTAAATTAGATATATAATTCTTTTATAAGAAAGATCGGAGGTTGACATGGGAAAATTGTTAAGAGCTTAAAGTTCAATTGTCAACCAAATCTCTTCTCATAAAACAAGAGTTTCAGATTCCATATTGTTACTAATACCTTATATTATTAATATACAAGCAGTTGATTTTTTTAGGGAAAAAATTAAATAAATTACTTAATTATGATATATTATCTGAAATATTTATATGTATTATTAGATTATATATTAGTTTATAAGTTGGGTAAATTGTCAGCAAAAAAAAAATAAGTTGGGTAAATTAGTTTATAAAAAATGATAAATATATTGATTAATTAATTTCTTCAATCTATATATCCAACAAATCAAATAACTGTTATATCAAGGATCTAGGTTAGTATTTGTTAATAAGGATGGATCTGATGTGTTTATGAAAAGTATATGATGCTCAATATAGACTCTTTATATTTTTTTTATTTTCATTTTGACGGCTTGAAGCAAAAAATTTTAGGAAAAGCCATTATGATTTTTACTTGGAAATGCTATCGTTGCTTCTTGAAAATACAAGTTAGCTTGTTATCACCTATAATTTCGTGTATAATGGTAAGAAAGCTCTTTTATAACAATGAGATGTTGTGAATTAAATTTCCTTTATATTTTGAAGCTTGTGTGTTTAAATTAAAGATAAGATGTAGCATTCTTTTTCAGTAATTATCAAGTGATTTTTCATTACTTACGGAATATAAATTATAAGACCCACTTTGCCTACATTAATTACATTGAAGAGCAAAATTGAAAATTCACAAGTGGCCAGCAATTGCTGATGTTGTTGCAGATACTGAATCCATCACCAAAAGCGTACTGGAGATGCCCATAGATTGGATT